>CM050404.1:47538280-47635801 GCA_027580255.1 Therioaphis trifolii
CGTATACATACCTACATACATTTATACGTACATAATGCTCACACACACACACGCGCGTAATACGACGTTATTCGTTTCTCCGTCGTCGTGCAGAGCAGCCTCGGCATCTGTCCGCGCGTGTCTCGTGATTCCGCGTGTCTCGTGCTACGCGCCACGGTGATTTCTGATTTTTTTTTTTTCGCCGCCGGTCATGACTAAACGGTCGCACACCGTTCACGGGCGATCGGCCGCCACGCCACCGCCCTGAAAGTCGTCTTCGACATCGCGTACCGTCATGACGAACAATAATATTACACTGATTACGTACCGTGTGCGTGAGTATTCCGCACGAGCCCTGCAACGTGTAGAAGTAAAATGTTCGTAAGTTTTCCCAGGGAAAAATCTGTCCCCGTGAACGTTACTCAATATGTTAAGAAGCCACTATATTTTTGTAAAAACGTTTAATTTAAATTGTCACGTTATCATTTTTTTCGGTCCTAAACGATTCACCGGTAAAAAAGAAAATATACGTACTTCGCACCATATGGTTAAGTTTTTCGCTCTTCCGACAAAAAAAAAAATAATAGGGATGGTTGTATTGAATTTTAAAGAAATGATAGACTATTTCTTTGTTTAACGATTTTGAGCAAAACTTCAATATAAACATAAATATACTGCTTATTATATATTAATCGTTTTTAGTTAAATTGTCGGTATGTTTTTTTTTTTTTTTATCAAATCTGTTTAAAGTTTTCTTGTTTCACAAATGAGGAATTTTTTTTAACAAAATATTCAAAATATATTGTTCTTTCTGTATCTAAAGTCTTATAACGACTGGATGGGCCAATTTTTAAAATAAACATTTAGGTTATCTGAGTTGAAAATTTACATAAAAACAATCAATTCTGTAAAAATCGTATAATAATTTTCTCTAACGTTTATTAAAAAAATCATGAGTAACGGTTTTTTTTTAAATTTTTTCAATATCATTATTCATTATACAAATACATTATTAAGACTATATTACATTTTCAAAACTGTTTGTCTAATATTCAAAATGTCATTAGAGTTAAACTTTAACAAAACAAGGTATTTTCTAAGTACTATTTTGAGCCCGAAAGCTGTTAATTTTTGTTTAACTTTCGTAACGTATGTATCAATATGCTAATAATATATGGTAACAATGTCAAGCTTCTAGCAACGATACTTTCCGAGTTACAGGATAACTGTATATAACTAAATAATTAAAATCAATAAAGTGAAAGTAGTTTCCGGCAGTTTTTCTTCTAGCCTAGAAAAACTATTGAGAGAAGAGAAAAATGAACCCGTTAAGTACCATCTACATGTGATTTTCAATATATTATTTTAGAGTTTCTGGATGACATTTTTGGACAAAGTCGAGTATATCAAAAAGGGCCCAAAGAAAAATAAATAAACAAAAAATAAACATCATTATAAAATCATAAAATCCTTCACTCGGAATTTAAAATCAAATCCGAAAATTTATCCGGTAAATAGTTATCGAGTTTACATCTCTGGTCTGACGCCATAGAGGCCCGGGATTTACACGCGTTTCGTGTGGTATGAAACGCGTGTAGAGACATTTCCAGGTTGTTTACGAATCGTTTTTCTAACGGGACACCTCAGCGGGACGCGGTCCCCTTCTTTCAGCGGACGGTTCGTTTTCCGCGGTCAGTCGCATGTGTGTCGCGGACATCTACCGCACGACCTTAAGTGATAATAAGCACACGTTTTACCATATTGTGCGAGTAATTACGTGTGACGCGTCGCACTGCAATCATTGTAGACGCCCGATAAAATTATGGTATTTCGTTTTAGCGTCACGTCAACGTTGTAGTTTACAAAACTGTTAAAACGATTTTGTCACTGCACTGATGATATCAGGAAGTTATTCTCCACGTATCCATCCCATGCTGCGTATAATAGTTATTATAAGAACCTCTAATTATTATTTGTATTATTTTTATAATTATTATTATTCTGTATTTAACTTAAACTACAATATAAACAGACGCAAGCGTGTGTAAAGATTTCAAGTCACTAGAGAGAAGTTTTTTTTTTAAATAAAACAAATACACATTTTTAAAATGAGAATATTGAAATAAATTATGTTTTTATTGCCTTTTCTGAATTAGAATAGCATTATTTGATAAATACTTAAATAATATATATGATAGGTGTAAAACTAGAATTTTGATAACCTAAAAAATCAAAAAAAGCCAAGATTATTTAAAAAGAAGAAAAATAAATAAAAATCAATGAAAAGTCGATAGATCTTTTGCTTCAATAAGAACCTATAAAATACATTTTTGAAAGTTTAAAAAGGTTAAATGAAAATGAAAATGATATTTTATTACAAAATATATTTTAAAATAATGTCACTACACCTTTGCCACTCTCAGACTATAACATATCTCAACCAATATGTTCGTTTTAACTACAATAAAACATTTTGTAAAACGATTTACGCATACAAAATTGAAAAATGTCTTAATAAGACCTAAGAGGAGTAGTTTTTCGAAAATTTAAAAAACACAAATTATATGAAAACAATCTCAATTACCTAAAACACATTTTCCATTTATGAAGATATTTTTTCAAACACCAGAAAAAAAACAACATATGCATCAAAATCTCAGCCTTAATGATAGGTAGATACAAAAAAATAAAGTGCAATCTTAGTTGGCATTAGGAAGGGAGAACTTCCCTCTCATTTCACCTTCACTTCACCTTTTTTCAGATGGTTATATTAACAAACTGATGTGACCTGCCTAAGTATATCATTCTTAGGCTCGGCACACAATGCTTCTGAAGCAGACTATGATGTGATAAAGCGGGAAATTGCCTATACAATACCCCTTAAAAACGCCCTCTACCGCGGGTGTTATATCGCACTAACGATCTGTGTCTACGAATTGATCCACCCATACTTGGATTCATGACGAACATAAGAAAAATCAAACGAGCATTTATAACGATGATGTGCTCCGACCTCCCGTGACGGGTCGTTATGTTTTCTTTTCACCGACACCCGTATTACAGGGGTGCAATTTGTAACTGATTGCTATTGTTATACGTAACAACACTAATGGGTGTATAATACTTATCGGGTTAAAGCGCGCACCGCGGGAAATTCTGAATCTCGCACATCTAGGTCGGGCTCATTAATGAAATTATGTTAAACGGACTATTCTCGATGTTTATCACTAGATCCCATTACCGTAAAGAACTGATCGAAAACACGCGTTTACAGCCCGGCCAGACACGATATACGTTTCACACTTATCGTTTTCAAATTATTTATCACTATTGTTTTACAATCGCCATCAGACACGGAAAGATATTAATGTGTGAACAGATTATAGGTCCAGAGAAAAGTTTCTCAGTACTGTGGTTCTGATTTTATCGTATTAATATACATTAATACGCCTAGAATGTAAAATATTTATTTAGTTCCTATGTATGATTTTTCACGCCACCTCAAACAATAAATGAAGTTTATAGTTTCACACGCTCATTTAAAATAGTAACTAATAATTGTACTTACATACGATATATGTGGTAGAAATCCGGATATAAATTTCCATGACCATGAATCCATGAATATGAAACATACCGTTGTGACACAGTCGATTCAATAATGAGATTGAAATACGATGTTTCGTTTTGTAAAATGGAAAAATGGGATCATTTTCATCAATTCAAAGTTATTTTCCGTGAAATAAATAAATAAATAAATATATATATATATATATATATATATATATATATTTATACGTTGAATAAAATATATACTTAAAAGGTGCATGACATTAACATTAATCTAACATTACATCGAGACGTATTTTGGTTTCACTAGCATATGGTACGATACAGTAGTATATTAGTATTCAAAATCTAAACGGGCAAAGTGCAGTAAATTTTACAAATAATTTTAAATCAAGCTCGATTTACTTGAAACAAATTTTACTCTGAACTTGTAATAAAATACTAATTTACTCGCAATTGTTTTGATACAGAGTTGGCGTGAGGTAAAATACATTATTACCCCAGACAAGGTAATATACATTAGTACCCCAGACAAGTACTCATAGTACATCTACAATGGGCGCCAACCTATTTTAAAAACTAATAAAAAAAAAATCAAATATTTTGGTTTTCTTTAAATATGACACATACAATAAAACATATTTATTTTGCTTAAAAAAATAAAATAAATAATTTAACGCTAAATATAATATATTAATACTATTTAGGTATAACTAATAGATAGTATTTAATGATAATGAATGTTTATTCATGTACATGACACAATTCTTTATTAACTTATCTAATCATGAATTAGCAAAAAATCGTTGAACTTTGATAAAATATGCGTAAAATCAACTTTATCAATCTTATAACAGTATACCTACTTTCCTTGATTTCCTATTTAATATTTAAATTATAAAAATATGAATGCTTTGTTTCAAATTTTGAAATCTGAAAATTTTCTACACTCTGTTCGTAAGTAACTCTAACAATATTTTCACTTTTATAAAATTTGGTTTGGAAAATGTTTTTTGTAAGCGCTTAAACACTTAAAATATGGAAAAATTAACATAGAACACAATGAATTATTTTCACGAATAATTCAGTTGATACGAATTATTTTATCATTCTAAAAAACATTATTGCTCCACTCTAAAAAATCATACCAAACAATTATCTCTAGGTTTTTACTCTCTTAAAAACGTAGGTATACTATGAACTCCACTCAAAATCACTTTTCTGAGTGATCGCATACATAGTTTTAGTGGCAGTAATCTCATAAAATCATCGTGTTGAGTCTCAGTTGCTTTATACGGCGAAAAAAACACGAGCGGTGACAATAGTCAGAATTTATTTTACATTGAAGAATAGTGAGGAAATTGCCACCCGGTACAATTAATAAATCGCACTCGCGAGATTTGAGTTAGCTCTGTTTCAACACTTGCATGTAACTACAAAGACAAATTTACGGGAGTAAACAGTTGGCGAGTGCCGCATTTTTTCGCAGACGCGATTGTAGTATATTAATAAATGGTGGTGCAGACATAAGTGAACCAAGATAGCGTCTTATAAATCCCCAAGTCCGGCCGGGGTGAATAATGCCGTCTAGTATGAACCTTGTCGTACCTAATTACTGTAGCGCGCGTCGATCCCAGTTAATTCAGCATCACAACCCAAGTCGGGAAAATCGTGGGAGTAGACGGCGTGGCCGGATCAAACGAGTCCAGCGTTAAGTGCTATTATTGTACGCCTCACCGTCGTGTAAATAACATGATATAAGAGAGCTGTGTGTGTGTGTGTGTGTGTGTGTGTGTGTGTGTGTGTGTGTGTGTGTGTGTGTCATTTGTCGGAGCGGCGCGTGTGGCACGTCGTGTGTCGATTTCGAATATTCAGTACGCTATACGTATACACGGAACGGCATTATAACGTCGTAAACCCAGCCGACTCGACGACGTCCAACACGACGCGCGTACAACACGTACACAGTGTTATCATCTACGTGTGTTGTGTAATAATAATATCACTTCGACCACCGCGACGGTCATGTCATGTATCCGTGTAATAAATTACATTCTGTATATCGACACGTACATCATGTATTAGGCCGATCTCACAGTCGGAACGACTACGCACGTCTGCCGACTACGTATACCGCTTAATCTTTAGCATACTTGTAGGAGACATCGACTGTGGTTGTTGTATTTTATTTTATATTTTAAATACCCATTTCACATTTTCGTATTTTTTCTCAACGAAAATTTCAATATTAGATGAATGAGTTTTTTTTATCTAGTTGAAAGTATAGTCGTAGTTTAATCATGAGGCGAAGAAAAAGACACTCGAGCAGAACAGAATGGGTTAACCAGCTATTTCAGAAAAGAGAAGAGCACGGTGAGTTTCACCATTTAATGGACGATTTAATAGAGTGATCCCGAGAAATTCTTTGATTACTTTCGTATGCGTTTGAAAACGTTTGCCTATATTTTGGAAAGTATAAAAACTGAACTTACGAAGTTCAGTAATTTTCGTCATGTCATATCACCTGAAGAGAGTTTGACGAAATGTTATTGCGCAAAGTCGTACGGCCTACGGACAAAAATCCAAGACATTTGGGACCAAGTCGTCGGTCGGAGCTAAATGCACGTGATCGCATGACAAAATCGGGTTTAAAGTGAGAGCGCTAATTACATTATCAAGGTCGGGAAAGTTCGTGCGTAGTCGTCCGACTACGTACGACCAAAAGTCGCACATAGTCGGTTCCAGTGTGAGACCGGCCTTACGGTTAGAGGCGTCGGCTGGCGACAGTGATAATTTTATGCCGGTCTATTAATCTCGGACGACGTTTGATTGCCGTTTCCGAGTAAATTAATATTCCCGTATTGATTCACTCGGACACCATTCGGGTCTCGTGTCATATTATTTAATAACAAATCGACGACGGAGGTTCACCGGTATCGCCGCACGATATAGCGATTCCACGCACCGGAGGCCGCGGCTACAGGTTGTTTAAAATATAAACACAAATTATTTTAGTACCGTACAATATGAATATTAAGTACAGACGTACGGTACAGAATGAATATCAAACGGATATTATTTCATCGAGTATAAAATATTCACTTATATCCGATATTGATAAATAATTATCAATCATCTTATGATTTTATGTTTTTTAATTATTAGTGATAGCTAATAATGATTTTTAGTAAATTAGGAGTGAAATCCCTTTACTTAATGACATGGGCTGCAGGGATTTTGACGTAATGCCGTTTTTTCACTGTGGTTCTGATACGTAGTTCCATAAATGAAAAATGTTTTACATGTGGTTTTTATTATTTTAATGACAATTTTATTGTACATTGTTTTGGATGGATTTTCACAATTTATTTTTACAGTGATAGTAAATTTTAATACAAAATATATAAAAATGAGCAGGTTATTAGAGGTATTTAGGAGTCAGTTAGCATCAAAAACAGTGGCGTAGCAAGACATATTAAAATCAGATATCCGTTAGATGAAACTTTAAAAAATATATGGATGAATTAAAATATTACAATAGACATCGAAAACCAGTTTTACCCGGATAACCTATTATATTTTTTAGCATTGAATATTACATGTTGATTCCTTCACCAGTATATGTGATTCGTCATTATATCGTAAAACAACATAAAAAATAATTTTTTAACATTTTTTTAAACATTTTTAAACCGCCAAAATGCATATTATTAAATGTTTAAAAGTTCATTTTGTAAAATACACGTTTTCAATGACCTATTAAAACCAATAGAAATACATTTCAAACCTATTGTTACAGTAAAGTTTTTAGGTTTTCAAAGCCTTTTTGCATTTTTTTTTCCAAAAGTTAATTTTGCGTTTTTTTAGGACATGAAAATCTCAGGCTAACTTATCACTTTTAGGAGTAAAATTTCAATATACAATATTAGGAGTCAACTTTATCATATAGCCAATGTGTGGCAATAACCTTAATCGGGCACTTGGCATACAACTTACGTACGTCCATGAACTTGACCCACCCACTTTATAAAAACGGTCCACAACTTATGCCAAAAGTTAGCAAATAGTTAGCAAATAATAGCAAATCCATTTTCAAAGTTAGCAAACGATTACTGTATTTTTGGCGAATTTTTAAAAAAAAATTGCCAACCCACCGACTTTTTTCGATTCGCTATATATATATATATATATATCTATATATATATAGATATATATATCTATATATATATATATATATATATATATATATATATATATATATATATATATATATAACACCCACCCCAAACCTTCAGTTAATCTTAGAATCAATTGCAAATCACAGATAAGCGTTCACCAAGCAACGGCTACAGTTCATATGTTTTTGCACTTGAAAAGTTCCCCAGTGGGTAAATGAGTGATCATAAATGTTTTTACAGTAAATAACTAATTTTAAATAATAAAACAGAAAATATTTGTCAATTTAGAAAAGTTTCAACTAGGTTTTAGCATCAGAATAATACTAAAATTCAATTAAATTATCATTAACTAACTAAACATAAGAATAACTAGTTGCTTGTTAGATGCTGTTGGTACATGCAAAATTGAACACACTACTTAATTATTGATCATTAAAAGCTATCTTTTAATATCAATTTCAATGTTTTAATGCTAAAAAAGGGTGAGCTGGGTTAAGTGGGAAAACCCTAAAATATTTATCCCTCCCAAAAGTCATACACTTGCAAATACTTGTAAATTAAGAACTTTCATTTGATACCATTTTTGAACTTTTAGGATAACATGTGTGGGCTAACTTCACAACTTTGAAAACTCTTTTGAAAATTCGCCAAAGATACAATTATCGTTTGCTAACTTTGAAAATGGATTTGCTATTATTGGCTAACTGTTTGCTAAATTTTGGCACATGTTTTGAGTGAATCGAAAATAGTCGGTGGGTTGGCAATTTTTTTTTAAAAATTCGCCAAAAATACAATTATCGTTTGCTAACTTTAAAAATGGATTTGCTATTATTTGCTAACTGTTTGCTAAATTTTGGTACATGTTTTGAACGAATCGAAAAAAGTCGGTGGGCTACCTAAACTTGGCCCACCTAAAAGAAAAAAAAGCTACGAAAACTTTAAAAATGATTTGCTAACTTTAGGGATAAATTTGCTGTTATTTGCTAACTATTCGCTAACTTTTGGCATAAGTTGTGGACCGTTTGTATAAAGTGGGTGGGTCAAGTTCATGCACGTATCATTTCGCCGTGAATTCGAAAAAAATCAGTGCAGTACCTATACATATAATATTATCGTTATATTTTATATGAAATCTGCGAACAATTGTTACCGATGGCGATGATGAAATATCATCACATCATGTGCCAAGCATGAGTTGTGAGTACGCTATTTACGATATATGACGCATTGACGCTTTTGGTCGACGCTGCACCATGCGAACGTTTCAGCTCCTACATTGCAATGTGGTGGAAAAACGTTTACGAAACGGTGTGCCTGTATAAAGAGGTATAATGTATAGGTACGCGTTTACAACGTAGTCATGTAGGTATGACCCGACGAGCATGCGTCGAATGATTATTATTATTATAGTAATTTGCAGCTTATATGCCGATACAAATGCAGTAATATGTTATTATTGTTCACCTCATTATGGATCGCCATTTATGGAGTCTGATCGCATCTGGTTATGGCCATTTTTAGCTCGGTTCGATTGCTTTATGCACGTGTAGTGACGAACATCGTATTTATATGTAAATATATAATTAAGACGAGTAGAAAGGAAAAAAAAATATAATGAAAACGTATGAAACATAAATTCATACAGCTAATCATCGTCGTAATTGATATGCTCGATCCCATCGCACGAACTTATAGTATACACTAAAAACGCATGCGTTTTTACACACACACACACACACACATACACACACACGCGCGCACGCACTTGTACATACACTTATATACTAACCATATTTATTAACCATACATATTTAATAAATCATAATTCATACATTCGGATGGCCTTTCATCGAATAATCTATGTAGGTATATATGTGTTTACATTGTACATCAACTAATTGAATGCATTCGTCGGCGATGTGTTTTTAAAAAACAGCAAAACAGTAATATTGTTAATGATAACAACACCGCAATCATTATTCATTTTGAGCTTTCTCCAACTATTTGTCTTGAGCATTCAACTTTGTACTGTGTTTGGTTATCGTGCTTGAGGAAAACAAAGTTACCTAGTCATAGCGGCTATTCAAGATTTTCGTTTAAATTATTAGTACTAAATGTCAAATTTATAACTGTATTATATTGTCAAAATTTAAATTCAACATATCCATATACGTACCTATCAAACAATTTTAGCAACTTGATGGAAAAAATAATAAATTCAGCAGATTTTAATGAACACGTACACACTGTTCAAATAATCTAAAACGTAAAATATTCTGTATTATCGAAATTGTTGTATTTTCTTATGACCGAATCGTTATAAATCGTTTACATTTTTGTTGCCAGAAATAACATTGAAAAATAAGGTTAAATACCTACGTAAAACATGAAAATTTTGAATTTTATCTTTGAATATCTCAACAAAAGTATACTAAAACAAATTAAAATATTAAAAATTGACTGATTTCTAATGATTTTATAATGTCTACCTTATTCATATACATTTTCGTTAACTATTTAACGTAACTTTTACGATAAATTGTATGATAATATGATAATGTATAATATAATTGAGCTGGATTTCAAAATATTTTCATTCATAATATATCCATAAGCGCAAATTGCGTTTAAGATTGGGGGGGGGGCTGAAGTTCTTCCAACTCAATGAAATATTTATCGAAGTGATAAACACCTGAAAAATTGTATTGTTGCCTTCGATTTCTGATATCACACATATTTATTTTTTTATTTATTTAAATATACGGGCTGGGCCCTTTTTGAATATAAACATTTGAGATAGCAATTAATACATTATACAATAACTATAACATAATGTAGAATTTACAATCAAGTTTTTAACAAATTGTTGAAGGCAGGATCGGCATTAGCAATTGACATTAGACGCCTTAAAGGTTCATTTGCCATATAGTTGGTGGTAGAGTGCGGGACATAAAAAGAGGCGGTGGAACGAGTTGAATGAGATGGGACTTTAAAACAGATTAGTGAAAGCAGGACAGGTGAATCGATGTAATTGTTTAATAACCAGCAAGGAATTTAGTACTACCGATACGCCGACGCTCAGCTAAAGAAATAAAGCCAAGGTTTGTAGCAACTGGCGTATAGTTATGAGGGGTACAATGTATTTTAAGTAAAAATCTAGCAAAACATAGGAATCTTCTTTGGACACTCTCTTAGGTTAGGTTAGGTTATGTAGGTTATGTCGATGTATGCTGGGCGTAAAGTGCGACCGGTTTTTTCAGGAGCCGAAATCGGTGACGAGGGTGGACAATCCGTTTTCTCGGATTGTGCGACGTACACGTCGTATATGACGTAATGTAATGTATACACTTTATAAAATAAACAGACAAAATTTAAATAATATATTATAGCGAATTATCATGCAGGATGGTGTTTTTTTGTACATAGATAATTTTAAAAATGCGATTTTTGTGTCAATTGTTTTGTTTTTCAAATAACCGAAGTAAATTTAATATGAATTTGGATTTTAAAAGATGACTAAAAGAGTTCAAAAAGTACTATAGAGGAATATGTTTGTTTATTCATTCAATTAAAAACTCTACTCTGCTCCAAACATTAATATTTAATAATAATATACTAAATCTATCATATTATTTATTTGACATTTACCAAAATATAGTTTCTTTCAATAAAAGGCATTATAGATAATAGTTTATTTTCATGCAAATGTTATTAATCTATGACATCGGATAAATAAAAACGTGTATATGTTAAGTACAAAAATATAGAAATGTATAAATTAAACCAAAAACCCAAGAATTTAATCAAAAATAATTTCAATCGACTTCGAGGTTGAGTGCATTGCGTCAAATGAAAAAGTCATTCTGTACACCTATAATTCAGATGCCTCCCAGAACTCATCACTGCAACCGATATAGTGGCGGTCACGGAACTATAATACGAGTCTCTTCGACGTGTTTATTTAACGTTTTACTTTATTAATATACAACGTTTATATTATAAGTGTATTATATGTATACAGGTACGTGTATTTTATATGTATTGGCGTGGGACGTGCGCTCGTCGGATACTCATTGACAAAGAAAAAACGATACGGACATCTCCAGGAGACATTATGTAGGTACGCATACTTATACAGTATACATAAAATGTATCTACATGTATATACATATTTATATACAGCATACTCATAAATGTGTGAGTGTGTGTGTGTGAGTGAACGCGCGCGTGCGTGCACGTATATAATGGAGATAGCTCGGGGGATTTATGGTCCAGGAGCCGAGGTCGAGATAAGAGGCCCCCACACACTGCCGGTCACGCTTGCAGGTGACAAAACACCGGTTTTTGAGACCCGACGACGACGACGACGACGACAAGGCGACGTCGCGACATGAAGACGTGAAGACAAGAAATAAAATATAAAAAATAAAAACCACGGAGAACGTAATACCGAACGACAATGATAGTAATAATATAACGTTATTTTCCTTCGGTCGCCACACCCCGACCGCGTCGAATAAAATATATACGTGTTATAATAATAACAAAAAAAAAACAAATAAAAAATAAAAAAAAAATAAAAACATTGGACGCGACCACCCTAATGCCGTTGAAACGAAGTAAAAATGTTTGGCCACGTTACCGCGGTTTAGGACCTCACTAGTGTCATCAGGATCCCCGCCCGCAATCTGTCTGCTACACGGTTGCGGCACGACGTACCTACGGCGACGACGACGAATCACGATAGCCGATTAAAACGTACAGGCATAACAGATACCACGTGTTCAATATTAATCGTTTCCGTTGTTAATAAAAATAAATGAAATTACGTTTTTATTTCAAATATTTTTTATTACATTATGCGGGTCCAACGTATCCCCTCACCCGGAGTCTTATACGTTTGTGTCTTACGAGCGTTACGACACGGTGAACTCAGCGTTACAGGTCGATCGCAGAAACTGCGTCCCAAATCGACGTCTCAAGTACATCAATAATTTCTTGTTGTATCTATCGTCCCTGACGCTTGACATTGTTTTTTTATAACACCGATAACAGAACGGTCTAAATCCCGCAAACGCATTTGAATGTCTTCCGCTTTTTTGCGCAATGAATATAACATTAGTACATGTCGCATGTACGTGAGCCTGTTAAACATTTTAATCGAGTACTAATTATTTATAGTACTATACGTAATATATATATATATATAGTATATTCACTAATAATATTGATCAATCATGTTTTAATTCAGTGAGCTTTCTAAAAACAATCAAACCAAATTTTAATGATTGAATCAAACATTTTTTCAATTATTCCTTTGTCTAAAATCACTAACACGGCCGACTTTCATAAGTGTATTTATCAGCTTGAACCAATATTGAAAAATTATAAATACTTTTTTCATGAATGTAAAAAAAAAAAAAAAAAAAAAACAATTCATTACTATTGAAACTAATGAACCAGAAATTAGGTTAATTTGTAAGAATGAGATAAACCCTGCAGTGACTAGTGCGTTATTTTTTTAGTCTGTATAGACATTTTGTAACTGATACTAATTTGTAGTGTATCAGTGATAATGTGTAATAACTAGTAGAACTTAATCAATAATACGTATATTAACAAAAACATAAAAACATGAGTTAAATCAAGATAGAATTTCAAGTTTTTGAACTTTATAAAATTCACATATTAAGAGTTATTAAAAATATTAAGTATATCCATTCGGTTATATAAAAGTTAAATATAATATTAAATAGATATTTTTTATTGAGAATAATAATAAATAATAATTAATAATTACCTTTGTCATAAAAAATAATACATTTACAGTTTAGAAATATTGAAAATATATTTTTGTAATTGCATATACTTAGGTACAGTGGAGTTATTGATTTTAACTGTACATGTTTCATTAATTAACACGTTATTATAATATATTTTAAATGATGAGCTGAAATATTGATATTTTACGCGATTTCGTCGTATAATAATTTACTATAAATTTTTAATGGTCATAATTTAAAGAAAATCATGTTGCCACTTTGAGATACTAATAACATTAACATAACATGAGTGTAATCATAATAATAATAATAATGTTTCCATTGATATAAACAACTAAATATCCGTAGGTACGTATTCTTAATTTATGTGTAAATGTTCTTTGCTATGTCACTTACTTGCCATAAATAATACACGCAGTTTGTATAATTAGCATTGATGTTTAAATAAATATTACAATATTTAAATAAACATGCGTTTCATTAAATTCATGTTGATATTATTAACATTTATTAGTAATATTTATCCAAACATTTTTTTTAACATTTTTGTTTATTTAATTGGTCACTTCACCACGCCACAAACGTATGTATATAAATATGTAAGCATCCTTTACATTTTTGGAATATATTTCATATCAATTATATTTTATCCATCCGATAATATTTATGTAAGCTAAGGACATTAAATCATTATTTTCAATAACCTGAACTGCCAAAAGAATTGTTGTAAATTTGATTTTGATAAACTTATTATACTCACAACAATAGGGCGTTATCAATGATTTGAATTTTCAATTAAACTAAACATAGGTACTATTGAATTATTATTATTTTCCCGTTGTTACTATAACAGCAATTATCAGCACAAAAAATATCAAACACATAAATAGAAAATAATTAAAAAATGTAAAATCATGAAGGTTAATATTGAATCCAATCGATTCCGACAAACAGCAGAAAAATATTAATGAATTAGTTTACATGTTTTTTTTTCAGCAGCTCCCTTAGTCATAGTTGTGTGATTAAACATATATATGTAAATAAAATAGAAACAATACACTAATTCATTAATAATAAAAACCTAAGGTTTTATTATTATAAACGTGCTATTGCATCGAATCAATTAATTCTTAAACAACTCGTGTAATACTAATTATACATTTTGAAGTACTTAAATCAATTTAAAGTATCACTTTCGTAATACATTACATTAATCGGTTAAAATAAACATTATTATAAGATCTGAATAAGTTAAAATTTTAATACACACACACACATATATATATTAGACTAAAAATTAAAATAAATAAAACATAAAATTACTATAATTTCAAAAATAAAATTAATTACTGTACAATTTGCGAAAAAAAAGTTGACAAGATTAATCAAAAAATAAAACATGAAACAAAGTCACTCATAAGTAAATAACCATATAATGTAAAAAATAATAACTGTTAAAATATTAATTATAAATATGTTTTTGAAAGTTGTGTTCATAGTGGTTAAAATTTCCAAAATTATAAATAAATAAACATCTCATGATATATAATAATATTAGTCAGTACTTTAAATTAATCATTATAAAAGTTAAACACGTAAAATTAACTTATGGCATATTAAACAAACTAAAGGAATTAATTTGATACGATTTACAGTCAAAATAAAAATCAAGTAACTATTCGACACATTTAAAATTTACGTATTTTAATTCATAGTAATACATATATATAATTCATATATAATACACATTATATATCTAGTAAAACCATTTCTATCACTTTTAAGTGTACGTAGGACCGTCGTATAATTACGTCTTATGAATTGAACAGTCTGAGGAAAAAACAGACAACATTCATTTTTCCAAATATTTAAACGCACATTATCAGATAAATTAGTGTAATTTAAAATATAAAACTCAATTGAATCTGTTTCAGTCAGCTGTTTACAATAAACACCACTGTTTAATTAGATTTCTTAAAACATAATTAATTGAAACAATTTTTCACAGGATTTTGTTGTATAATGATAAAAACTGAATTACTTACAACACTGACAATAGTATACGGCTACTTAAATGTTAATTTCTATATATAGGTACCATTTTGAACATTTAAAATGACTCGTGATGATATCATTGCAATTTAGTGATCTCTTTGTGACGTCTGGATTACTAGAAACATATTATACATGTTAATTAGAGCAGAATATATGTGTGTTAAAAATTAGTTTATTTTTATTTTAAAATTATTGCAGAGCTATGGCACTATTGGCTGTAAAATATCCCAATAGCCACATAATACATTATACAATTACTGTTTTACATTATATATCATAAACTAATGTTTATTTTTACATTTTAAATGAGCATATTATTCATAACAGGTTTCAATGACTTTGTACACATGTGCCAAATATATTACTATTATATATTATAGAAATTAATGAATCTTTTGAATTCAGTAATATTTAAATTTTTTACCTGTTATTATTGTAGAAAGAGTAACTGTTTTCTTTAATATAATTTTATCATTTGTTATGAACTGTGTAGTTACACTACTAATTAAACTATGCTCATTAAAAAATAAATTAATAATTTAAGATCTGCATCAATATAAAATAATTATAATATTTCTATTTAAAAGTAAAATGCTCTTGCTGTGTTTCAAAAAATATTATTTTAAGATAATGTATTCGGATTATTATTGGTACACTTAAAATACCATAAAAGTTAAAATTTACTAATTTATAATTACCTTATTCAACTGTGATTAAGTCATCAACATATAATTCGTTATATTCCGTACTCTTCAATAATCTTGTTGTTGGAATTAATTTAGAGATTCAGTGAAATACTATTTCGTTAGATTAGATAATTATGATTAGCATGAGTAACTTAAATTGTGTTGTTTTATTTTACCATATGAAATATATATTTTAAATATACATAAACGCCAACTTTTTAAACTCAATCGTTATCAGATATTGTATATAAAGTTGTAATTCAATTTCATTGAATGGTCTAATAAAAATTACATAGATGTAATTTAGCACCATTAGTATTACTTAATGTAATATTATTTTTAACTAATCATGTTTTTATAATTTGGTATTTTACTATAATCTTATAAATTCATTTGAATATTTGTTTCTTCTTATTTTATATTTATTTTTTCAGTCAATTAAACATAAGTTCTTCCATAATATCTCACCATTATTGATATTTTTTTCTTTATAGATAACTTTATATTTTATAAATACTATATTATATAGATACAAAATATTTTTGATGGTCGATACAACATTTAAGCAATCTTCACCGATTGTGATCTGATTCTAGACCTTGTACAATCGCTACTTGTTCAACTCCAAAGAATTTAATGATATAGATGTGAATCTTGAGGTGACATTGATATCAATAAAGTTTTTCTTACCAGAATGAACACTAACTTATAGCCATATAATAGGTATTAGTATCTAAGTACAACGCACATTTATTAATATACATGTTAAGTAAGATGTAATGTTTTTAATTATTCTTTTTAATAATAATATTTTTATACTAAACACAATAATATTGATACATTATATCTACCTCATATTCTTAAAATAATGATATTACATTTCATAAAATAAATAACTATGTGCTTTTGAAATCAGCAAAATAATAGTTAAAATAAAGTAAAATTTGTAACACGTTTTTTTTTTTTTTGTTGTTAATAATAAAGTAATCATCAAAATAACATTTTTATTCTATTGAAAACTTTAATTAATTAAAAATCTTTAATTTATGACATTTGACAAGGGTTTCCATACGCCCCGGTTTACTGAGAAATATCGTTGACGGTAACTAAGTCCCGGATAGAATTAAATAAAAACCCTAATTTTTTACATTATATTTTAAAGTTATTTATATTTAAACACATTCGACAACAAAAAACCAAAAAAATAATAATAAATATTATACTGTATTGTTATGATCTTAAATACAATTATAAAATATGCGAAACCTATATAACAAAAATAATAATAAGACACGATAATATAATATTATATTTCAATAATTGTTGTGAATTAAATAATATATACATCATGGGAAAGCAGTAACTACTGTTCTACAGATCAAAAAGTCAGCAAAATACAATATTTTACTAACCAATAATTTATTCAAGTACGCTCCTATTTGTTTTAACTATGTAAATTCTACAATTTAAAATGTTTAAGTTACAAATAGTAAATAATACAAATATTTGAGAACATAATGGGTATAATTTTGTGTACGTTAAAGATAATTAACTTTAAAATCTGCTGTGATTTCATAGGTTGTTTTAAATAAACCAATTAATTATTTATTGATTCTGTAATGTAGTTTTTTTTTAAAACTATTATCTTATTTTACATTTTTCAAACCATTCAGAATGTGTATTGTTAAATGAAGCGCTTGTCTAACAAAAAAGGTTATGTAAACAAACTTAAGGGCATACTAATTATTATTATATACTTACATTAAATATATCGCGTGCCAAAATATTATCTTATTACAATAATGTACATCTATGACTGACTGTTAAGTCTACCACCTACACTTTGATCAAAAGTAATATGTAACAAAATTATTTAAATGAATTATATCACTTAATATTAGAGTATCATTTGACAATATTTTTATCGTGGGAAAACACCGTTAATAATAGTATATTTTACTTCATCAAATATTTTAAAGATCTTTTATCGAACATTTCCTCAATAAGTTCCCAATAAAAAAAAAAATTATTCAAATACATGGAAATTCAGCATACACATACAGTCTTGAAAAAATGGTGTATATTCTTGGAAAATGTATTATTTTATAGAATATTTAGTATATTTTTTTCGTTTAAACTATAGTTAATTTTCTCTGTAGCAATCAATTTATTCGATTGATTGAATATTACTGTCATAATAATTATAAAAATATTTTTACTCAAAATTTAAGAAGAAATTTTTTCCAGTTTTGTATCCAAGAGTGAAAAGTATATGAAGATGACCACTCATGAGGCTTTGAATGACCAATACAATTTTGATATAAAATGCTTTTCTAAACTAAAAAAAATTGATTACACTATTTAATTTCTTTTTTGTGTAATAATATTACCATAATACCAACTGGTTTCCTATTAAACATCAATATAATAAAGAGACATTTATTAATTAGAAAAATAGTGTATCACTGTAATTTGTGACTTCTGGCCCACCACTAGCCGGCCTGGGAAGCCAAAATAGTGGGAGGTGCCCTGATTAATGGGGACCGGGTTGACCTACCGACGTCAACTTAAAACCAAGTCGGTGCCACGGGAGAGGGGAGCCCCACTGTACGCCCGTCCGGCTTGCCGTCCGGGACTCAGTGCCCCTCAAGGTTGAGGAGCCTACCTCGGCTGAAACGTGGTGGCTGTGGGACCAGCGTGAAGATAGTGGAAACCCAAACCACTGGACCTAGTGGGGGGTCGGACCCGAAGGGACCTCGGTCTCTCCGGCCTCAAAAAAGGTACGGCTTCGGCCGGTGCTGGTGGTCCATAGACGACCCGGGACCGATCGTTCGGCTTGCCGGCGTCGTTCCCGTACGTCCTCGGCCCGTGAATAGCGCCTAGCGCTAATAGGCGGACCGTGTGATCGTAGGCGAAAGCCAAAAACCCGGGAATCACGTGTAATTTGTGACTTACAATAGTGACTTCAAGTCACTCAAATACTGAGTAGTTTTTTAAGCATACTCGTCCTATTTTTCACTTCAAAAATGCATATATTTAAACAATTTTCATGAAAAAAATAACAGAACTGCATTTTTATGAAAAAAATATGTTTTATATCTATCTGATTTTTAAGTTTTTTTAAATCGTTTTCTTAAATGGTAACTACTATTTATAATATCATACCATGAAAAAGTATCCCGCTTTTAGTCATCTTGTTATTTTTATTTTTATTATTGCACTAATATAGTTAAAGACGTATAATAATTATTTGATATTTAAACCCACGAAGCAGTAATAGGTTTGCAAAAACTCCTATTATCTCTCAACGCCACTATAAATTTCAAATTTCGAATGATGTAATAATA
The DNA here is from genome assembly GCA_027580255.1 of Therioaphis trifolii. Lineage (NCBI taxonomy): Eukaryota > Metazoa > Arthropoda > Insecta > Hemiptera > Aphididae > Therioaphis > Therioaphis trifolii. The sequence continues at coordinate 47,557,879 of CM050404.1, forward strand.
AAAATATTCAAAAAATTCTCGAAAAAAATTATTTTTTTTTCATGATATGATGTTATAAATAAAAATTACCATTTAAGAAAACTGAAAAAATTAAAAATCAGGAAGATGAAAAATAGTTTAAAAAATATTTTTCCATAAAATATAGTTCTATAAGAAATTTAAATAGTACATGAAAATGTACTCGTATTTGAGCATTATACATGGTTAAAAATTGGGCTAAGCATGTTTAAAAATTACTGCACATTTTAAACATCCGTAAGAGAAAATTGTAATGAAATAATCTTATATGGTTCTACATAAATACGGGTATGTTTTATTAACAAAATTTAATAATCCCCCTATTGAGATAATCCTGATTCCTGACTGCGTTCTTGCTATTATCAATTATTTAGTAAAAATATACTATAACAAAACTGCATATCTATAAGGTCAGTAAACATAAAAAAAAATGTATTAATATTATTCTCATAAAAAATATTATAATTAATATAAACTAGTGGAAAAATGTTCAAGTTAAAAACTACTATAAAATGTATGTTTACAGTCGTATGTGATACGGATAAAATGCTAATTATGTATTAACTCTATGATAACTTTTAAAAACAATATAGCACACCATCTGTTTTGAACACCAGTGTCAGTCAGCGAAACTACCCTGCGTGCATAATCCCTCAACTGGAGTTCGTCAGCCGCACTGATCTTATCTTTGTGGTTTTGGAGTATGTAAATAGAACATAACAGAACATCTCGATATTGATGATAATTTTTCGAGGGCAGAGTGTAATTGGGAAAATAAATATCCATGAATGTTTTCTGACGTCCGTTATAAAGAAAATCCCAAGAAATAAATCTAGGATCTCGAATGGAAGTATTAGAAGTCCTGTGATTTATTTCAGCAACCCAATCATGGTGACATAATGCAACAAAGAGCGATTTGAAAAAATATATTTCAGGTTTTATTACGGCAGATGATGCGTCATAAGAACTGTTTATTTTATTATACTCTTCAGAATCAACATCTTGAGCGTCAAAACGGCAAGGAATAACTGATTTCATTTTAAATGAACCGATGCGAAGTCTGGCAGGTACAAAATACCACATCGTACCAAAACAATTATCCTCTGAATATGCCTCAAAGCAATTGTAACCCACATCAACCAGTGTATATGGCGCAAAATTTGTATTAAAACACTGATTATCAGTCAAATTTAAAGAAACATTAACACCAGTCAAATTAATATTTGAATAAAAAGTTAATGATTTTGAAAGCAAATTGGCATGACTGCCATTTCGTTGTGATTTTTCTGGATAAATTATATCGACAGTACAATTTTGAGATAAAATAAAACTTAAACTATTTAGAACTAAAAATGCTTTATACATTTTGTTATTTTTTGAACCCGGAATGGATCTTGTTTCAAAAACGATTTCGTACAATTACCTCGCTGTAGATAAAAAATTTAATATACAACGTATATTAAATTGCTATGTCGTAGTGGATATCTATCAGTGTGCATTAAAATTAAAAAAAAATAGAATATTTGTATAACTTCCAAATATATGAGTCACTGATATTTAAATATTTATAGTATTCGCACTAATTTTTAATATAATGTTATTTTATTATGAACTTTTTGACGTAATATTTTCTTTATAACTTATATTAAATTCAATCAATCCGACAATACTGATGAATACTGCTCAGAGTAGTTTGACTTACTTCAAAGCAGGGCTTGAAATCGATTTCAAAATCGATTTCAAATATTGATAAAAATCGTTAAAATTCTTGTAAAAAATCAAAATTTAAATCAGTATCGATATTTTCGAAAATCGATATTCAAAATTTTAAATAAAATCGAAAAAATATAATATCGATAATTTATATTAAAATTATAATCGGTTTTATTTACAAATCGATTTTGAATTTAAAATAAAAATTGTTATTCAACAATAGCCAACGCCCAATATTACATTGTATTATGATATGTTATAAATAAATGTATATTAATATTATGTAAATATAGGTATATTTAAAAAAGATATTATTCATTGGAAACTTTACTTCTAACTTACTAATATTTCGTAATTTGTTTTCTTAAAATAGCTATACCGGTATGATAAACAATCCGCGCATTCGTTGTTTTGTTGTGAAAAGTTTTATTTTTGTATTTTTTACATAGGTACATGGTTGAATTATTATGTAATCTATTTTTCCATGACTGTGAACGATTTTATTTTATTTAAGTTATTTTATTTTATTTAATTTTTAATTTTATTACTTATCAATTAAATTAAAATATTTATAAAAAGTATTGTTTTAGATTTAAAACTTGAAAATTATTTTGTGTTAAAATAAACAGTGTTAGTATCTTGTTATTATGTTAATTGAATTTTCTGTTAAGGGTATTCAGAATATTTTCAAGAAATGTAAAAAAAAAAAAATTATTTACCTTGAAATTTTGTCATTAAAAAATCAAATAATAAATATGAAAATTTGAAATTGTTGGTAATCTTAATGTTGTACATAATCTACAATAATAATTAATTAATCATAACTAGATAGGTACTGGTAGGTATTGTATTTTAAATTTTTCTCTTACTTATTCTGTTGTTAAAAATTTAAAACTTGAAATGTTTCCTACAATTTATTGAAATTCTAAGTTTGATATGGTGATTTGTTTGTAATGTATAATTAAATTATTTAAGAAGTTAAAACTTAAAATTAATAAAGTTTACCTTTTGAGCATCGTAATTTTAAAGGATTACAACTGAAATGTTATTGAATTGATTTTGATGGAGCTAGTCAATATCAGATTATCAATACTTTCCTATAATAATATTTCCAAAATTAATACGCTGAAATGTAAAAGTAATATAGAATTATTATTATATGACCTATAATCAGATCAAATCAAAATTGGAAATAATATAGCTATATTGAAATCTTATTAAATGTAAATGTGAAATCCAAAGTAAAAAAAAAAAAAAATGTAATTCTTAAAATTTAAATACAAATCAAAAATCAATTAAATCAATATTTTGCAACAATATTAAAATCATAATATCGATATATTAATCAAAAATAAAAATCGATAAAAACTAATATCAATAACAAAAATTAAAATTAAAATCGAAAAAAACCAATATCAATACTTAAAATTAAAATTAAAATCGAAAAAAACCAATATCAACACTTAAAATTAAAATTAAAATCGAAAAGAACCAATATCAATACTTAAAATTAAAATTAAAATCGAAAAAAACTAATATCGATATTCAAAATTTAAATTTAAATCGAATTATTTTATTTCGATTTCAAGCCCTGCTTCAAAGTGTATTTGAATCCGTAAATAATAATGTACCTATTGCATAAAATGCAGTTCGGTTTTCAACTAATATTTAGCATTCAGATATTACATACGAATTTCACGTAGCTGATTGTGATAATATCATTCAATCAGTTTGCTCTAAATTCCACGGTCCTTTTGAAAAAATAAATGTATAACATTCAATTATATGAAAAACACAATTAAACTATGGAAATATGTAAAAAAAAAATCCAATACTTAAAAACGAAAAAAAAAAATCTGAAATTATTTTTGAATACAAACTAGTTATAAAAACGATAAATGAATAGATGAAATAAAAATAAATACAAACATTTTTTTTATTTGTTTTTTTCATAAAATTTAAATATAATTTACTAACTCAGTGCACACTAATTGCCTCCTAAACGTCAGATAGCTACTAAACTGTAAACATACGAGTGGACTTCGAGAGCATAAACAAATTTCGTCTCACATTGTCTTAATGACTAAAAGTAGGTGAATTAAACGTACTTCTTGATTATAGAAGATGATTCAAGGGTATTCAGTAGTAAGTGGTTTCAAAACTATTTAGTTTAGTACAGTCACTTATTAAAAACACAATTATCAATAATAAAACTAAAAACACATGATAACTTCGTGCCATGTTTTTTTTTCTCTTATACAGTTTCAAACATAAATGTTACTTTTTCTTCTGTAATATAGATGAACTGACGCATGAGAGGATAATATATTAGAGAATTATTAGACTTTAACTACGTATCGATATTGGATATTATCTAACCTGGAGTTTAAAACTACCTACTTAAGTATTCGTAAATAAAATAAAACAACATTATATGTTCTTATTTATGTGTAACAGCAATATTTAATTAAATTCAATTATAAAATAAATACCGACTTTATCAAATAATGCATTTATGATTAAAACTGTGTAATATAAGTATGAAGACTGAACCTACTACCTGAACAATTGGACGGTGTCTGTGCAAAAGGGCACAAGTCAAAAAACACTACTTTTCAGGAAACACAAAAAACATTTTGTCATTTTATTGGATAATCTAATACTTTTAATAATTGAAATAGTATTTATTTGATTTATTTGATAACAATTGAAGATATGTTAAATAGAGTGGTACCAGTAAACGCAGCACAAAATTTCTTACAAAATACATATAAAACCTGAAAATGCCGAAAATTGACTTGTGCCCTTTTGCACAGACACCGTCCAATTATATTCGACCCATGTATTTTGTATTTCTTGCAATTAGTATTTACAGGTATATTTATGAATTGGCATTGTTATAATAGTAATATTTATTTGTTCCGTTACAATGTAGTACACACATTTTTTTAAAGATTTTAAAATAGTAATTAGTAAAAAATTGTTGAACCACTGAATTTTTTCATGAGATTCATGCACGAATATGTACTATTGATAAAAGTTATACCATATCTATGGTGTGGTTATTGTACCTAACGAGCAGCATACTGATAATTTGAGTTTCCGTTGACGATAAGAACAGGAAGCAATCCGTATCTTTAGGAACTTTGGAAGGCAACTGCAAGTATATATATGCGCCTATATAATTTAATCAGTTTATACCTTTTTTGGTCGGTTGATCATCAAAGGAATGAAAAATGTTAAATATGTTTATCAATAACTCATGTTCTAAGGTCGGTATGGGTTAAGGTGGATAATAAACATTGACTGTAATAATATATTTGCTTAAAACTTTTAATCAAATGTATTTAAAGCTACGAGACACTACAGGCAGTTCATATTTCGTAACCAATTGTATCAAAAACGGATGTTATGTAAACCAGTACACATTGTTCTCTTATATAGAATATATTGGTAGTTGACAGAAATCTTATAATAGTGTATAAATATTGGTTGTTTTAAACTCATACCAAACTATTATATACTTTAAAAAAAAACTTTATCTTATTTTTCCTTTTTTTAAATTAAGTAACGGATAAATAATTGTCTTCTCCAATATTCAGAAAGTATTTGATTTCTATCGACTATACCAAATACATTCTATGTAAGATACTTTCTGAATATTGGAGAAGACAATTATTTATCCGTTACTTAATTTAAAAAAAGGAAAAATAAGATAAAGTTTTTTTTAAAGTTTATATAGTTTGGTATGAGTTTAAAACAACTTATATTTGTACACTATTATAAGTATTCTATATTTTCTAATTCGTCAATGATTGTTAGTTTTATATCTAGAGTGGAATACAAACAAAAACTATTATTTCATAATATCCATGCCCCACAATACGTTAAATGAAAAATGTGTTTAATTCCTAAAAAGTATCTGCCAACATAATTTAACTAACGTTTTATTGTCCATTTCTTTTATAGAGGATGGGCACTGGAAAAAATATTTCTCTCATACCTAGTATGTAATAAACTAATAACTACTTTATGGTTTTCGAATATATTTAATTTTATAGTGTATAAACACGTACCTACCAACCACATAAATAAAACAGCTTAGTAAACTGCGTAATAGTCGTATTGTTTACTATTGAAAAAAATAACAAATATATTTTAATTACACGTTGCTTAGAAATTTCTTTTGGTAATAAAATACGTGAACTGTTTTTTATCACGATTGATATTCATCATTGAATTGAAACTATTTTAACAAACAAATAATAGAATATTTTAACAAAAGCAATCATAATGATATTAAACAAATACATTGGTGTAAAAAAACCTTTGTAAATAGTATTCCAAACGAAAAATTTAATAAATTGTACAATATGTACCACTAGTTATAATTGTTGTAATTTATTGTATTCTAATAAATAGAATAAATTTATTGGTTTTTAATTATCTTTGAAGGATTATCATAAACTGTGTTTACTATCTACGTATTTTAAAAGCGTATTATTTCAAGGCATAATCTCAACAAAATGATAACGGACAATAATTGTCAAATTATCAAAAACAAGTACGGTCACTAAATATTAAGAACCACCATTTATTATTATATTCTTATAATGTATTACAGTAAATCAAATGTATGTTATATAATGTACGTACTCGTAATTTTAAATTTTACATAATTTTGTATTTTTTCTTTAGTGATGTCATTGGGAAAACGAGTCATTTAATGCGTATAAGAACAGTAATCGGTCACAATAGAAAATAAACGTGCAATAGTTATTATAAAATGCACACAATCATTCGTTTATCGTGCTAAATTATGAGCCGAAATTATTTTTACTCGTACCCGGCACAGTACGTCATGATTTTCATTTTTCTTGTGTGCATTAAAATACGAACAACTGACGAGTTTAATACGAACATGGAATGTTCGTATATATATTTCCGTAAAATTACTAAAAAAATAACATCATTAAGGAATAGGAGTCTTTAATTTTTTTTTTTTAAGTCTGAGTAAAGTAAAGGATCTTTTGGTTATATATTGATGTTTATTACATTTTTTTCTTACCTTTTTACTACATTTAACTTTGTCTAAAAGTTTCATCCAGTATCTCTAAGCAGGGGCGTATTTATGGGGGGATGAGGGGGCTTTATCCCCCTCCCCCCCGAAATCCAGGAATTGTTTATGATGTCTGCTTATTATGTCCTATCAGATGTAAATCGTAAAAGTTCAATATAATTTTATGTAGAATTATTACTAACAACGAACAAGTTATTCATGTAATGTGTCTGACGATTTTGATGGTATCGATTATACCTTTGAGTTCGATTCAATAGGCTGAATTGGGGAATTTCAGTTGGAGAAAATATCACAGCCCCCCTAAAAAAAATATCTAAATACGCCCCTATCTCTAAGGATCAAAATTGTCATCAAGTTGGTTCTTTAAACAGGTGTATTTTCTCTGTTCTCGATAATTATCCTACCGTGAATATAAACTACCGAAAAATCGAGTAAAAACGATAAAATTTTCCGTGAATGACACTTTAACAAAATCGATTTTAGTAATTTAGTTATAACTCGGAAAATAATGTAACTAGAAATTAAAAATTTTCACCGTATATTAACGACGTATTGTTACACACTTAACAAAAATTTCGAAGTAAAAAATTTACAACTTTTGAATTAAAAATACCTCATTTTCAAATTTATCACACAACATTTTCAATATTTGATAAATTAAGTGAAAATTTAATATGACCATACTCATATACAGAAGTAACGATACTCAAACATATCAAAAATTGTAACTCAGAAATTTTTTTTTAAAGCATTTAAGTAATCATTATCCAATTTTTACGGAATTGACTGTTTTTATAAACCTTTTCAACTTTAAATGTTGATTAAAAAAAAATGTGTCAATCTTATTACAATAAAACTTTAGAAGCATTGAAGAGTACCTAAGGTGCAAAGTATAGCCGGTTTTTTTAAAACTTCAACTGATTTCAACGGTGTTTTTTGAATATAAACAGAAAAAATATGTTTTATCTAATGTTAAGATAATATAGCAATTTTAGAAAAACGAACTCAGAGACAACAACGATCAAAACACAGTAGGAATAGCAATCATTTAAACTGGTAGTTGTTTTGGAACGTAGTGTTAGAATTTTTCACCGCACGTTGTACGTACCGGTTACGAGTCGAGCCGGACGTGCTCATGACGTATACTTTGCAGGGGCCTCCTGGACGTCAATAAAAAACGAAAGAAAACGCGCATTTCATTACCGATTACGATCGAATCGCGGCGTGTATCAAATGACGCAGATAGATAATATAATATTGAACCTCGTGAGTACAATTTAATACACGCAGTATCTCATATGCATCTATTCCGCACCGCCGACCAAATGTATTTTATAATTATTATTATTTTATTTTTTTTATTTTTATTATTAATATTATTACGAGGCGTCGGCCGAATGTGTCGCCATTACCGCCGCAGCCACACACGACGCTCCCGCGTAAAGTAATAATGGAAATAATAATAATATTGTACCATCGCCGAACGTATTATAAATTCCGTGTCGGCGGTAACGATGTAGCCGACGACTCCGCCACCGCCGCCGCGCCGCGCCGCGCGTTCTTATCGCGACGACAAATAATAATAATATTTCAGTCGGTGTGGCTCTGTGTTCGTCGTCGTCGTCGTCGTCGTCGGAGGCGGCGGCGGTGGCGGCGACGTGATCGAAGGACAAACGAGGACCACCCCGCAGACGTTTAAAAAACAAAACTCGCGCGTGCGAGCACGTAGCACATATTGTCGGCAGATTTCGATCACGCGGGCGCTCGCGCGTGCGTTCGCCATAGTTTTCCGTGGACTCTGTATAATATATTATACACACTAACTGCAAATGCCTACCAACTACAATAATAACAATAACAGTAATAGTAGCAATAATACAACGATAAGGTACACGATGACTTAGAAACTCACGCGTACGCATTGACGCTTTCGGTGTAAACGTATGCATTTTGTGTTTGTTCGAATAAACACTCGACGGCTACTTTACAATGATTTATTAAAAATTACATAATATACAGATAATATAACGTACGTATAGGTATGTCGTGAATGTTGCAGTAGTCACGTATCTAGAGAATAGACGATAAATGTCACGTACATTATCCCCGAGACACTGTTTTTTGAACTTTTTTTATTGCATATCATAATACAATAACTTGTTATCAATTGGCGCAGTAAAAAAAAAACCATGTTCTTATTTATCTATCTGAATTACAGTAGTTTAAAGCGATATAATAAGCGTGTGGTATCATAAACTAACAAAAAAGAGAGACTAAATTAGCGAAATGATTTAAGTCACAACCCGAAAGAGCATATTTTTACTAAAATCCAAAATTTTTATTTTGTAAAAAAAATTTAGGAAAAATTCAAATGAAACATATTTTCTATTGATTTGGTTGGCTATATCTTAGGACTTGTATGCTAAACCGATACAAAATCCACGAATTGTAATTATTATAAAATATAATATAAATTCAACGACACCACCGCCTTTTGTGATAATATCCATCTAGTGAAACAGGTTCATAAAGAAATCGAACCAAAGCAGACGATCAGTAATCGATCGCTGGTACCAAATGCTTCATGATGACATAACAAAATAGATTACTTTTTATCAGTGTGCTCTTTTTCTTATTATTATTCTGATGGAACAGTTTGTAACTTTGTTATGTATCCTAGTACAAGGTTTTATGTTCTTTTGGAAGTTTTTATACTTTTTGAAGCGTTGATATTCAAGTAGTATATTATTTAAAGTAATGGTCATATAACTAAATATGATATTATATTTATTAACTATGACATACCCTGTAGGCTGACACAATTTAATACGAAAAAGTATATAGTTATTAAAAATTAGCTGTGGTATAACTATGATATTTATGTACCACTGTATTTTTTATTTACTGTCATAACTTACAACAAATATCCATATCACCTTCAAACAATTGTCCAAGTAAAGCTACTAGTCTGTGTATTGCAGTGCTATCACAAAGGTTATTCAACTACATTCTGCCAGAACCTACTTACGATTATCCAGCTCAAAACCGTATAACAGCAGCTCGATAAAACTGAAAAATGTGCTGATGAACGTCTGTGAAGTTGGCCCCTCGACCACCTCCGATTAATCTCAAACAAATTGTAACTTTATTCAATTAATTTGTAACTGTTAATTAACAATTAATTTTTCGGTTACAAATGGTTACAAATCGAATGCTTTAAGTTACCTAGGTAACAAATTCCAAAAATTCGGTTACAAATGGTTACAAATTGAATTCTTTTAGTTATAATTCATCTCGAATTATTCAAGTGAGGTGGGGGGCTGACCCCTCGTAAGGAAAAAAATGATAAGTCAAAAACTATGAAGTTACAAATTCTGAAAAAATGGTTACAAATAGTTACAATTGAAATGGAAAATAATTAGGATTTTTCCGAAAAAATTGATTAATGTCGGGGGGCTAAGTGAAGTTGGCCCCTCATTGAAAAACAAGTGGTTACCGAGGATCAACGAGGTTACAAATTTTAAAAAGTTGGTTACAATTAGTTACAAATGAATTGAATAAAGTTACAATTTGTTTGAGATTAATTGGAGGTGGTCGGGGGACCAACTTCACACACGTTGATAATGAGCCATTATTTCTATTAAACATGCCAATATTATAGTTCAATATAGGAAATGGAATTCAGTTAAATATAATCATAATACACTAATTTATTTATTTATTTATTTATTGAAATATTATACGGGATCGAGGTTAATTACAAATACACACATTTCAACAATAAATATATAACTTTAAAAAACATCATATTCGGTAAAAAGCATATTTCAGTTCATATATTTTTTTTTTTTTTTTTTTTTTTTTTATTGATCTTAAACATCGGCTTCTGTGGCCATTAGTTTACAATTTACAGTTTTAAAATATTTACAATTACATATTATATATCTTGTGGAAAAGGGCTTAAATTAGGTTGTATAGCTGGATTTCTTTTATATACTGTATGATGTTGTGGATTGATTGGGTGTCAGGTCCTAATGCTTCTCCGATTTGTTGAGATATGTCGTATTTTTTCCTCATGTCATCATATTTTCGGCATTCAGTAATAATATGTTTTACTGTGAGGTCCACTCCACACATTTCACATATGGGGGGATCATTTTTTTCCATAAGATGCCTATGTGTGATGAAAGTGTGGCCTATTCTTAGACGATTTAATATAGTTTCCTCTTTTCTATTAAGTCCGGGGTTTTTCCATGTCTGTATGTTATTTTTTATTTGGTTTAATTTTGTATGTTGGTTTATCCATTGTATGAGCCATTTTTGGTCTAGGACTTGTTTGATTTGTTTTTTTTTGTCTTCATATGTGTATATATTGAGTAGTGGGGTGTCTGGTGAGGAGGCAGCTTTTGACGCTTCTAGGTCTGCTTTTTCGTTGCCTTGTATGCCGCAGTGTCCAGGGGCCCACATATAGCATATATCCATCCCCATACCTCTTGCTTCATATGTTTTTTCTTGTATTAGTTTGGATATGTCAGATGGATGTGTTATGTTTTGGATTCCTGTGATGCTGCTGAGTGAATCACTGATTATGAGATAGTTGTTAGGTGATGTATCTTTATTTTGTATTATGTGCAACGTCGCATTATATATTGCCAGTGCTTCAGCTGTGTAGATTGAGCATTCGGGGTGTAATTTGTAAGTTGTGGTTGTATTTTCTGCTACTATTGCAATCCCTACGCTGTCTGTTGTTTTAGATGCATCAGTGTAAATATGTTTTCTATCAGGGTATTTTTGTATTATTCCTTGGAAGAGATTTTTGTAGATATTAGGATTTGTGTTGTTTTTTTTATATTCTGTTATTTCGATGTTTGTATTGATTTGCATTAACCAAGGAGGTATGGTTTGTGGTTCTCTTGGTACTATTTGTTTTATATTTATTTGTAGGTTTTCTGCTTCTTTGATTGTGTTGTCGATGTATTTGATTGCTGGGTTGTTCTTATTTTTTAATGTTCGGGATGCATAAAGTATATTGTTTTGTGTTCTCCTTATGTCAGGGGGTGGTTCATTTGCAATGTTTCTTAGACTCGCTATTGGACTGGATTTGAAGGCTCCAATTGCTAGTCTTATGCCGGTATTTAGAGGCACATCAATCATTTTTAGGTGTTTAGGATTGGCTGTCATGAATATTATTGAACCGTAATCAGTTTTAGACCGGATTAGTGCTCTGTAGATTTTTAGTAGTGTAGAAGTTTCACCACCCCATGATGTATGTGAGATAATTTTTATTATGTTGAGTTTTTTTGTGATGGAGTTTTTTACATATTTTAAATGTGGGATCCAGTTTAATTTGGTATCAAAAATTACTCCCAAAATTTTTATTTTATTTTGGTTTGGTATAATGTTGTTGTCTATTTTTATCTGAAGTTTACCTTGTTTTCTTTTTTTTGTGAATATGATGCTTTGTGATTTTTGACTGGAGATGTTGAAGCCCGTTTTATTTAACCATTTTGTTATGTTATTTGCGCTATTTTGTAGTAAATGTTGTACTGTATTTAGGTTGCTGCTTCTGCAAAGTATGTTAAGGTCGTCTGCGAATAGATTTGCAGTTACAGGAGTTTCTATTGTTTTAACAATGTCATTTATTGATAGGAGGAAGATCGTGACAGCTAGTGACGACCCTTGGGGAATTCCGTTTTCTTGGGTAAAAATGTTCGAGAGGCAGTTTGAAACTTTGACTCGAAATTTTCTGTCGGAGAGGAAGTTTTTTATGTAGTTATACATGTTCCCATTTATTAGTATTTTGCTGAGTATTTGGAGTATTCTGTGTCTCCATACGGAGTCATACGCTTTGGTTATGTCTAGGCTGATCATTCCCAGAATTTGATTGTTTTCTAGGGCTTTGTTAATTTCGGATTTTATTATGTAAAGGTTATCTATTGTGGATCTTGCGCGACGAAAACCACTTTGTTCTGTTCATATATTATTAGTGTATATACATACAAATAAAAATAATTTATTAGGAATATGTGTACCTAATGATGAAAAATAATAATATCTAGTAATTTAAATGCAAATGATTTTATTTAAATCAATAATATACGATTCATAAAAATAAAATGTATGTATTTAAAAAATATAGACCCTTCATGAATAGGTAGATACATATATTATAGTAAATTCATTAAGGAATATTCAAAACATGCTATTCTATTTGCATTCAAAGGATCATTATGATGATTACATTCTCCAATAATTTGAATACTTATTTAAACGCTTATATGAAAAATCCTGGGTTATGATTTTTTAAATTTAGTATCGTTAGTTTAATATATGAGAAAAGACATTAAATTTTCTAAACTTTTTATCAATTATTAAAAAGGTTATGGAAGATAAACTTAAATAAACGAGATATTTTCAAAGTTATATTTTCAGCCTGAAAGTAGTCAATTTTTTTAAAATTCACCCAAAGTATGTAACAATAATCTGTCATTAATATGTGATGAAATATTAAATTTTTTAGCAAATTACTTTAAAAATTATAACTAAATAACTAAAATAGATTTAGTGAACGTAATACCTCAACATTTTACTGTTTTACATGGTTTTTCAGCAGTTTTTCCTCGCATCTGAAAAACTATTGAGAAACGAGATAAATGTTATGTTTAAAGCACCAATTAGATAAAATATCTGATTTATAGAATTGCTGGATGAAACTTTTGGACAACGTTAGGTTTACTAAAAAGTATCTTCGGAAAAAAAAAAATCATTATAAAAACAATACATCCTTCGCTTCACTCAAAATCTAAAATGTACAACAAAAATAAATATTCTAATTAAATAACAAATCGTGATAATAGTTTGTGATTGTTACGAGGTTTATTGTATAAATATCTTTTTTAAGGGGTCTGTTTTCGAAACAAAGTATATTCATCAAATGCTTAATAATCGTCAATTTACGAATAATTTATTTTTATAGTAAAAAGCGTTTAAAATACTTACTATAATATTTGTAATAGTTTACTCAATTAAAACTTTTAACCAACAAAAATTAATAAATATTTGTATTTATTAAAACTTCAAAAATTGTAAGTATTTTTATGTAATAAACTTCAATCAATTGCCACAATCGTTTTCAATCATATATATATACATATATTATATTTCCATAATATCTAATAATAATAATACTTTTAATAATTATCATTTTAATTGTTTTTTTAAGTAAATTTAGGCGATAGTAATTAATTATCAGTTATCACCACGTGCAGCCAAATAAATAAATAAAAGATCTAGATCAAAACTACAGTTCAGGTAGTTATTATGTATAATTAGACTTTTGAATTGTAGCCCACAACCACTTTTGAAGTTATAAGATATAAATATATTTAATAATACTGTGCAATGAATAAAAATTAAAATAATTCATTCATAATTTATTCTTAAATTTGTTGTAGTAATATTTATTAATTATTATATGGATATCAATAATTTTAAATTCTTTAGCAAGACATTTAAAATCATAGTTACCTTAAAATAGTTTTAAGTGTACATACCAATTATGTTTACAATAATAATGCTTAAAAATGAACTTTTTCAAAAAATTTATTCATTTAGTAAATAATAAAAAATACAAATAATTATATAGTGTTTAAGTAAAATGTATTATAAACATTAATTAAGAGTTAGTACATCTAAATTTCCAATATTTTACTCCTTAAATAAAAACTGTTTGTCACAGTATTTTACAAAATATTATGTATTTTTAAAGTACGCTGTTATAAATAACATTTTCAAAATATGTGTATAAGTTATACTTCATAACTAATTGGTAGGTATATCTACTATGTAGTAATGTAGTATGTATCATGTTTATGGGTATTACTTATTATATTGATTTTCGCATAAGATATACACTAGTAAATCATTTTATATAATAGTTATTTTGAAAATTATACATACCTGTTAAAAATATACGATATTATGTATATTATTTACATCAAGTATTATTTTACTTTTGATTTAAAAATAATTTATTAATTTTTTTTGTTGTCACAATTATTAATAAAAAGATATTTAATTGTATTTTTAAAAATCATAATATATTCCGTTTTAGAATGTAATATTTATTAAATCTAAACAATTCAGTTATTTCCACTTAAATGGTTAAATTGTTTTTTAATTTATTTTAAAGATCCCCATATTTTTGAATTAACAATTTAAACACAATTTAGAAGTAAAATAAAGTTGTTTCTATGAATCTCGATTGTACCTAATGTAAGGATTCTTTTTTAACTAAGTGTAAGAAAACTGTACGATCAAAACCATCACAATACCGAACAATTTTAACAATATTTTACGCTGTAGATTTTTGTTGTTCACGTGCAGATTCTCTTACAGACATTCTTGTATATTTAGATGCATACCCGTTCCCAGTTCGAGGAGGTATTTTTAACGACTCCGCCATATTATTACGAACATTGCAGATGCTCGTGTACACGTTAGATTTATAAAAAAAAGATTTACAACGCGATCGACCGACCAACTTAATTAAAATCGCAATTTCGAACAAAATAATTTTATTTTAATTTTATTTTTTTTCATCACAACCATCGTTATTTATGTACGTAGCTAGACAGTGCTTTATATTTTTTTTCATTTTATTTTTATTTTTTTAATTACATTTCACGGAACGCCAGTGTGTACAAGTAGCCTGCAATTATACCACGCAAAACGATAAAAACGTATAAATAGTAGGCGGGAGAACGTCGCGTCGGTTATTGTTGTTGTTCGTTACATTTCGGCGAAAAAAACCAAACAAAACAAAGCATAAAAAACGTCAGCCGACCCGATAAAAAGATTCTTGCACGCACGCGGGAGGAGGCGTTTTTATTGCAATCAAACGATAGTGACGACCGCCGCAGCCGACCGGCGCCATCGACCCTCCTGTATAATAATACATATAATATAATGTTATTGATAAAGTGACAAGCAATCTGAACGTATTGTATAAAATAACAATAAACTCGTTTCGGTACATACCTACATACTTCAGTAGTATATGCACAATGTAGTGGATTTTCGAAAAACATTGAAGAAAGGTTCAGAAGAAACAATTTCCTTTCTCACTTACAAGAGAACAACCACCATATTTACTAAAAAATATCATATTTATATTTTACGTCTGTTTGATACCTAACATCTGCTATTTAAATAATAAACACAAATAAAGTATTCAGTTATCTGAAATTTAATAAATTACAGCAAAAATAAGTGACTTCAATGGAGAAGGACTAGACTCCACTTCACTCATCCCTGTAAATCCATCACTGTACGCACACTCACTCATTCATGATGCAACACACAGATCATTAAAAGTGTGAAAAAATATCTCAACGATTACTAACACTCCGAATTTTTTCACACAGTACACGAATGAACAGTTATACAAATAAAAAATAATAATAAATAAAAATACCCAAACGTAACGTCCACAAGAAAAATATTATATATATATAGGGTGAAGGCAGTGTAGGTGGCATGTGTGTGTGTGTGTGTGTGTGTGTGAGTGTGTGTGTGAGAACTCCGAGTACAAGAGCGTTATTATATATTATGTATATTGTATATATTATATAGGTTCACGATATATATTTACTACGATGTAGGCGCCTGGGCGTGAGAACTATATGGATAACGCTCGCGCCCGGGCTCGCGATGAGAACGGTACGCGCTCGTGTGTATGTCTCTGTATGCATGTGCACGCGCTGTGTCTGCGTGTATGTGTGTACCGTGCGCGCACACAAACAACTAAAATGATGGGTAACCGCGTAATTATAAGGTGCGATGTGTGCAGTGTACTGTGTGTACGTGTGTGTATGTGTGTGTGTGTGTGTGTGTGTGTGTGTGTGTGTGTGTGTGTGTGTGTGTGTGTGTGTGTGTGTGTGTGTGTGTGTGTGTGTGTGTGTGTGTGTGTGTGTGTGTAGACGTTAGTACATGCATACACGTTTAGTGTATACATGTATAATATATACGCCACCGAGGGAATAAACCGAGGGGGCAAAAACGTCGTTATAAAAACAGACGGAGGAGGAGTCGTGTAAGAGGAGGAGGAGGTGGGAAACTGTGGTCAAGTGTGTTATTAAAATCGCAGCCGCGCCTACTCGTTTTTTTCTTTTTTACTTTTCCGATTTTGGCATTTATTACGTCGCATTACGCGCATGGGAACAAAATGATCGTATTTTATATACCATATACATACCTACAAATATATATATATATATATATATATAACATATATTGCATTCAGGACACAGGTATACACTATCTCGTATCATACATTCATATTGTGTGTAACGTGAATATATATATATATATATATATATATATATATATATATATATATATATATATATATATATATGTATACATATTCTACATATATATTTATGAATAACCGATGAATACAATTTTTACCATAGTTATCTATGAACATTTTTTATAATTATAGGTTTTTTTATATTATTTTTTTATTTATAAAGTTCCCCTGACGTAGTCATCTAAACTTATTGTTAATATAATTTTACATTTTTAGCTTTAGGAAAATATATAACATAATAATTATGATAATATATAAATATATATATACATGATTAGGTAGTTATAATATTAATACGATACAGTAGTTAGCATTAGTGAATGGTATAAAATATTAGCGTTATGATGTTTATAGTTAAAAAAAAGAATTAATTATGATTAAATATTATAATAAGAGGTCGTGCGATCGACCGCGCTTGAGTCGGCGTATAGTAGGTGGGTCCTTTCGTCATGCAGAATTTCGCACTACTAACAGTATTAATGTGGTTGAAATAGTTGATTGCAAATTTTTTAACTTGGTTATTATGGGTAACTGTGCAGCATTGCAAACAATTAACAAACCATGGAGCATTTTATATTATTCATAGAATTTTCGATTGAAATATTTGTATTTTGTGTAAATGGGTTTTAGCGTAATTTCCCCATACTGGGAAATGCATATAAAAGTAGTGGTCGTCAAATTTGTTTATATATCATAAGAGAACATCT
Organism: Therioaphis trifolii; assembly: GCA_027580255.1. NCBI lineage: Eukaryota > Metazoa > Arthropoda > Insecta > Hemiptera > Aphididae > Therioaphis > Therioaphis trifolii. The sequence goes on from CM050404.1 coordinate 47,575,769, forward strand.
CCAGCTCAATGAGGTTTGTCGGTTGAACAGTTGATATAGTATTTTGAGCCTCTGGTAGCTCTGTTGTAGTTTGGAAGTGATATGTGAATTCCACGTTAGTTTTCTGTCTAGAATGACACTGAGGTATTTGATGTTAGGTGACCGGGGTATATTACTTTCGTAGAATTTTAAATTATCAGGAGTTTTGGGGCGGTGGTTAGTGAAAAGGACGGATGTGCTTTTTTGAGGGTTTAATTTCATTTTTCATTTTTCTCCCCGTTTTTTGAATTTCATTTAAATGTGTTTGGATATTTTGAGTTATTGTTTCGGTGTCTTTAGTGCTTGTGTATACTGTGTTACTGTCATCTACATATTATCGTCGTTTAAACTGCAACAGTGCGTATCTCAGTTTTTGTAATTATAATATCAGGTGTTAATAAATGAGATATATTATAATGTTGATACCACAGATATATAAGATGAAGGTTTATAGATACTAAGTAGTATCTATGAACCTTGATATAAGATATCTTATATATCAGTGGTTGATACTTAAGAATGATATGTGGTGTTATCATTTTTGTAAATAACAGTTTAATCGATAATTGCACAGAAAATTCTGATGTTCCCTGATGTTTGAAATTACTTATTTTACTAATATTGACAATAAACTCATTTTGTCAAATTTTGAGATACGCACTGTTGCAGTTTAAATGACAATATTGTGCTATTTCAGTTTTATTCGTTGTAAGGATATCCGAAACGTATAGATTAAAAAGTAAAGGTGATATTTTTGAACCTTGAAGAACACCTGCTTTGATTTGTTTTGTTTCCGAAGTTGTCTCGTTTATTCGGACTTTAAAACAGCGGTTAGAGAGGTAAGATTTAATTAGATTATAGATTGCTGTCGGGGTATTTAATGTTTTTAATTAGGGTATATCATACGTTTTCATAAGCTCAAGTCATTATACATCTTAATCGGAGTTCCTCAGAAATCGAATTTCTATTTTGGCAAAACATTATTCCACATCATATTGTGTGAATACATAAATGCCGCGTACAAAGTCAAGTATTAATACATTTTACCTGGTACCTATATTATTAGGTTCATATTTCGTAGTTTTAAAATAATTTAAAATAACTATAAATTATAATATTCGTGATTCGTTGTATAAAATATTAAAAATTTGTTAATATTTTAGGTTATCAGGTATTTTTATTCATTATTATTAATTCAAATTAAATAATAGTTTATTTATTTTGTATAATTGATTGATATATTATGTATATTCATTACAATTCAAATACTATATTATTTTCCATTTTAAAATAAACAGGAAGATACTACAAAATATAATGTAATGAATTATGACGAATAATTATGGACGAATAACAAAATAATAATAATAATAATAATATTAATTATTATTATTATTATTATTTTTTAATAATCGTAAGTACCTATTACTGGCTATTACCATAAACGGTGTGCAAAGTTCATTTGTTTCCCGTTTATTAAAAACAGTATTTTAGTATACGAGTATGATATGTATGTTTCATCCAGTAATTCATAAGTACTTCATATTTTTAATTTTGATAATTAAATCTAAAAATATTTATGAAACCTTTTGCAAATAATCACACATTCATCACGGTTCTAGGACCATAATGAAATAGATCGTGCGTTGTTTATTTTCTTTGTAGGAGTACACAAGCATTCATCTTGTATATGCATCCAAAGTTTAGTATAAGTGAGAAATTCTGAACCACGCATATTATACCTATTACCAATACACATAGATACAACATTATTATATTGGTACAATCAGTTAACCGTCGCGTTTTGATACTCAACGCGACGATTTTTATTGTCACTCGAGTGTTATACATCTTAATAATTGATAAATGATAATATTACGTTCCATGAACTGCAGACGTCGAGGCGCTACGCACGTGCATTATGTTAAACACTGCAACACACCGTGCCGCGACGGGGCTTTGATATGTATAACATTGCATATGTGTGTGTTGTGTGTGTGTGTGTGTGTGTGTGTGTGTGTGTGTGTGTATGTGTGTGTATAGTATACATATATCATATAATGTTTTTGTACGCTTGATACGTATATACGTATATAGACTTGTAGGCTTATGCTGTGTACGATATTCAGTCATTTTTCACATAAAGTGTGTACACGCGTATATGTATATTGTATCAATACATACAATATATATTTATATACATATACATATTTTATAGAGGTAGATGTGTATATTTTATGACTAAAAAAAAAAGAAAACCGCTCGGTGTTAACGTTGGTACCTATATATTATACCATATAATGTGTTCATAACTTTTGCGTCCGTGATTTTCGTTGAGGACACGGTGTTGTGACACCGAGAGGTCACGGGGACGCACTCGCACACGTAGGTATACAATACGTATAATATAGTATTAAAGATGTGTGAGTGTGTATAAGTATAATTGTACTCACGACAATATTAAAAAGCCGACAAATAACATACTAGGAAAAACGAACACCTCTGTTTTCGTCGTCCCCTTCCGATCGGTCTGTTTCGCGTTCGTCCGGAACAATGACACGTTATGTACGTTTCGACACGCTCTATCCGCCGTTGCCAACGCCGCCATTGTGTTGTACTATACGACGCAAGCGGCGAGACAACGACCGGGGTAAATAGGAAAAAAATTATAATATTATTCAAAAAAACACCGTCATTACACGTATACGTAGGTATATTGTAATGTGTATATAAACACCATGTACACCCGCCGTATAAATGGTAATGCGTTACTACGATACAACAATAGAATAGAATATAGAAAATGGCGGACACGATTCGTGCTGACGTCAACCTCGGTATCTACCCATATAATATAATCAGAGTGGTTTGATGCGGTACCGCGGTGTCGATTTCCGCGTAGCGGAATAAGTACCTACGTGAGCGGGATTTCGTTTGCCGAGCAGTGATTGTTATTATTGTAACCGTTATCACTGTACAGAGCAGTGGCGCGAATAGGCGGGGGGATAGTGGGCTACAGACCTCTTCCCGAAATCTCTCAAAATACTTTGAAATTAATTTTAAACGTTTGTTATATCTGTATCCCGGAGGTAAAGAACACCAAGTCCATTTTTTAAGAAATTTAGCTAGCTTCATGTCCTTGTTGTACATTTTTGCTCTATATAAAGGTATAGGATATCTACTATGTTCAATCATCAAAAGTAACGGGAATAAGGAGATAGAATATAAAATTAATCCATTTTCGATATAGATAAAAATAATCGAAAATTTGGTTTCTTGTAAAATTACTATTTTGTGACATGGTGTCCTTTACCTCCGGGGCACAGATATTTTAATGGTGCTTTAGGTTTATTTAGAATTTCATCCAATCGAAATAATGCGATTATAGTCGAGACAAATTTTATTGCGTTTCTCAAATCGTTCTGGGACATTCTGTCAATTAAATGTAGATAGAAACCTACTGTATCTTTTGTATCTTTTTAGTTATTCTAGGTAGGTAGCAGTAGTAATTTAACTTTGTCAATAGTAGCCCCTCCCGAAAATATTTTCTATATACGCCACTGGTACAGAGGGTCTATTCTTGAAATCATTCGGATCGGATCCGTATACGAACAATCCACACGATAGATTTCCATGTACGGACGAAAAATAGTATTCTTGAAATAAAACTATCCGTATACGAAAAACTTTCCACATACACGGAAATTTGTCCGAATGGTTTATTATATCGTATGAATTAGGTTGGTAACACTACTAAAATATATAATCTCATTGTTTATTTTAACGCAACAAACAAAAACGCGGGCAAAAACTGATTTTCTGCATCCTCTTCGATTTGTTCTTACAACTCGAGGCCATTCAGCTGAACATACAAATCTAAATCGTCCATGTTTTAAGTTAAAATTTAAAATATAAGTGCGCGAGAATCACGGTGTTCATCAAAGGTGAGTCACAAGTTAAATTAAAATATCAAAATAAGACACGAGTAGGTATACCTACGTAACCAACGATAATCACTCGATAATCAGTATGTCACAAATAATAATGCACGTCGCACGATAAAATTATTGTTCAAATTACCTGTGGAAATACCAAATACAAATGTATTTATATGCTTGTATCCTATTTAACTTATCATTGATTGAGTTTTATTATAATATATTTTATTTTCAACTCTACACTCGATAACTCTCTGTGTAGAGTTCGGTGATTTTAATTAATGACGGTATATTTATCGCAAGTATTTTATTACCTACGTACTTTCCCTCGGCAATTTTTGGTTTAGCAACAATATTTTTAATTATGATACAATTAATTATCCGATTTAACTTGTGTCAATATATTAAATATCTGTCTCAATGTTTAATGTAGAAACTTTTAACTTTATAAACATTACAAGATAGGTAGGTATGTACAATATTATTCGGATAAAAAATGTATTATTTATTAACATCAGCTAAAATATTGTCAAAAACCACGGTTATTGATTTATTTTATCAATTATTCTGTTACTTTCCTATATATTAATTTTCTGTACATAGGTAATTAATGAAAAAAAATAATCAATTATTTGTATAGTTAATACGCAGTTATAGTAATCATATTATATTAATTAATGTGGTTTAATTAACGACAACAATAGGATAGTAACATGATAATGTGTTTATTTGTATACGGAAATACGTTTCCGAATGCCATACCCAGGGTTGCCACCTTTTTGTTTTTAAAATAAAGTACATCATGACTTATGGAGATTTTTTTGCACACAAAATAAATTGTGAAAATACTGAACCAAACCAGTAATGAGTAAAGTACAGAACAAAAAAAAAACAATTATTTAAACAATAAAACAATGTGAATTTATTGATATCATACCAACATAATAGAATTAAAACATAGTATTAAGAACTAAGCTTTTTAACAAACTTATAACAATATTTTATTATTACATTATTTCTATAAATATATTATAAATTATTTTTATTAACAATATTTTTAAATGTATACTTTTTTTACTTTTAGCAGCTTTTAGTAATTTTTCATCTTTTAAAAAAGTATCATAAATTTCAGTGCATGTTTCTTTAGCATTAAGACTGATAATTAATTCATATTTGATAAGTTCAAGCCTACACTTATTTCTTTCATGTCTATATTTTAAGTTCATCATAGAAAATACTCTCTCACAGTAACTTGATGTTGCAGGAATACTATAAATAAAACTAACAACTTTGTAACAATTTTTAAGATAAAAGTTATTATTTTCAAAATTTGCAATTTTAAATAAACTTTGTCATTTATTACATGAATTTGAATTAGGTTCTTTTAATAATGGCAACATTTCATTTATTCTATTGCATTCGTCATACAGTTCATTCATATTCAAAAAAAGATTATTTTCTAATTTAAGCTCACTAATCAAATTTAACAATTCAGAATACTTAAGTTCACTTGAAAAGTTAATACATTTTACTTGTTTTAACCAATTTAAATCTGAGAAATCAAACCGCTTAAGTAATTAATTGCATTGTTCAAAAAGTTTAAAAAATCATTAATAAAAATATTTTTGTTTGTTGACGTTTCAATAAGTTGGTTTGTGTGAATTATAAGAAATAAAGTATTTTAGCGTACTTTATTAAGACTACAAAGTCCAAAGTACAGAAGTGGAAAAAAAATTACAAGACTTTAAAAAATAGTACGAGTGGCAACCCTGGCCATACCCCCATTCGGATGAATCGATCGGAACTTTTCCACATAACCGAACCCATCCGTACACGAAAAAATTTCAAGAATACGTATTTTTGGATCATGTGGAAATCCGTGTGGAAACTACGGTTTTCGTATACGGATCCGATCCGAATGATTTCAAGAATAGCCCCCAGACCAGTTGATAAATTTAAAAGTCTCAGATTAATATATTATATTATTTAATATACACGCTGTACAATCAGCGCATTGCCGCCATCATCGCGCGTCGTCAACTACAATCTACATCAATAGAGATAATAATTCACGTAAAAATTAAAAATAATATACTACATCATGAAGTAGTTTTATGCATCAAGTGCTTGAATTTTCAAAAATATCAATAAGCTACAGTAAAATCATCAAAAAATTATAAATGCTTTAACGCTTGAAGAATTCACAAGTTCCCGTATAGAGTCAATAAGTACCTGTTAAAGTAGATCTTAGAACTAAGAAGTATATTTATTTGTTATCTCAGGTCAGTATCCGATATCCATAATGTCATATAAAAGTGTAATAAACATAATTTAATAAGTGTATTACAATATTGTCGCACAAATTCATAAACGAGAGTTTTTATTAATGTTGATCCGTATATCAGCTTAAAAATAACCGTTAACTCGAGATGAAATAGTGATAATTCTATAGAATTTTACAACAGAATTACAGTCATCGGATATAAAAATAATGGACGAATGAGTTCTTACTAAAACAAATAATGATCGAACGTCAACAAAATAACTGCTTCTAATAGAATTTTTGATTTTTAATAGGTGCTAACTTTTTACTACGAATTTTTAGATCTAAAAGTGTTATGCAATCTTTATACATAAAGTTTATATATACATACAGTATAAACATACTGAACAAATTTCAAAAATCATTAGTTCGGATTTTTCTAAGATCGTTTCATAAAAATGTTGAAGGTTCTAATGTTTTTTTACATCAAATTCGCAGATTTAAAGTTTATTTAAAATAATTAATACATCCTTGAGAAATGGATAGAAAAAATATTTTTTGAATTGAAAATTTCTACCTAATTAAGAATTCAAAATTTTATAAGGTTTTTAATTACAAAAAAAAAAAGACCAATAAAACTAATATGGTTTAATGTGTAATTGTTTTTATTGCACTGCAACTTTACTTTGAATCACTTTATTAAAGAAATAATTTATCATTTCTCTAAAATTCTATGCAAACATAGTCATTATCTTGTCCCAAGACCGAAGGTGCGAATCCACTACCACAAAACACCATCACTGTCTTACTGGCTCTTTAGTTTTGAAGTTCAATGGAAATGAAATTAGTTGTATCATTCACGACCATCTTCGGCGCTTTAAGCGAAAAGTATAATATAAATAATTGTATACAATGTGCATATTATTAGTCTTACCGTATAACAGAATAACATAAATACTTGAATAAGTATCACTGTCCTTGTTGTATAAATAAATTAAGTAGGTTATTAATATTACTGTTATCATATGATATTATATTATGTATTTTAATAAGTTAGGTAGTAAAATATTATGTAAATAAAATTCTTGATATTACTGAATAATAAACACGAAACGAATTTAATAACTTACACGTATAGAATATAGATATTCATAAATAACATTAAAAACAAGTGATATTATTATATAGTAAAATATTAATACGAATATTAAATTCGTAAACAATGTGCTACTGAGACGAACATCAAAGAGCTGTAGATAATTAGCATAACAAATTTTCTCGTCATAAAAATTCCGATATCAACATAGATACAAATCTCTAAGAAAATGAATAAATTAATTTAAGTACGTGGTCGCTTAAACCAATAGGATGTTCATGTTCAATTCAACCTGGGTACCTATCATAACTTAATTGTTTTGATTTTAATCTCAGTTTACCAATAGTACCTATAATTTTAAACTAACATGCTATAAATTTGCATAAACGAATTATTTTGTATATTTTTCAATTACAGTTGTTAATATGAAACATACGTTCACTGAGCTATAGAATTCTAAATAAATCTCGTACGAAAACTGCAAAACTGTATTTCTGCTCTGGCACTCTACACTAATATAATGTACAAAAAGTGAATAAATTATTGAAGTTAGGTACCTACGTTTTATTCATACTCATGAATGTTGGACGTAATATTATGAAACCATCAACAAACGTCATGAGCGGTATTAATTTTTAACCAATTACATTTTTAAATATACCATACAAAATTCTGTGGCGTATTTATGGGGGGGAGGGCATCATCCCACCCCCGAAATCCAGTAATTGTTTATGAAGTCTAGTTATTATGTCCTATCAGATGTAAATCGTAAAAGTTCAATATAATTTTATAAAGAATTATTAGTAACAACGAACAAGTTATTCATGTAATGTGTTTGACGATTTTGATCGTAACAATTATACATTTGAGTTCGGTTTAAAAGGCTGCATTGGGGAATTTCAGTTGGAGAAAATACTACAGCCCCCCCCCCAAAAAAAAATCTAAATACGCCCCTGATACAAATCATTAATTTACTGATTAATTGTTCTTATAAGTATTTTTATCTGTTCTTAGTTTAATAATTTTATGAGTTATTTAGCATCTGCCCATATTATGCAAAATGTTTGAGTGACTAACGAAATATACACACTGTATGAAACGATTTCGTAAATTTAGCAACATTGTGATGAGCCAGTTAACATTATAACTAGTCAACATACACAGGCACAAAGGTATTTTATTGGAAAAAAAAATAAAAAAAAAATAAATTATTTAATGCTTTTGTGGTCGCTGGATCCAGGCCCAACGAGAGCGAGGGGCAGTCAGGGCTGTAGCCCTAGGGCTCAGGCTTCAAAGAGGGCCCGGGTCCGACAATATCCGGGTAGGCAATTAGGTCCTATATTTCACTTATTTTTACTTGAATATAAAAAATTACCATGTATATAGTTTAAAATCTGAATTTTTCTTTAAAAAATCAATACATACTAAAAATTAAACGCTGGACCATTGGTATCAATCAGTAATGAAGCGTGGATAAATCAGATGTATAAACCATAGACAAATCTAAAAAAAAAAAAAAAAATGCTTACAATTATGCTGCCGCAATCATACCGATAACGATGGCGCAAACTGACGGAATAAATTTATTTAAAATCTAAATAAATAATAATAGTCATCTACATGCTTAACTCGTGTATCGTAATATAATCACTATGCTGTGTATTTATAAAGCCCGCCACCCGCTAGACCACTACCGCGCACAAAACCACCTATGGCAAAGTTCATTGATTTTTTTCAAAATTAGTGAGAAACTTAGATAAAATAATTTTAAATTAAATACCGTGATCACCGATAAGGTAACGTTACCACTGCGTACCGACATTGGTAGGAGACCAGAATAAGTTTGTCCCTGGGGCCCTTAATTTCTCTCCACGGCTCTGGCCGGATCCTCAATAAAACCTCCCTTTTCACTTCTCCACGTACGTCTATAATTATAACATACACAATACGTACTGTGTTTAATAATTGGTGGTTAGACCGTCTAAAAAAACGGTAGAACAAACCGGCGTGGGTCTCAAAAACAGTTATAATTACAACATACACAAACATTATTCACACAAAAGAAAGAGCCGTATCGGTTACCTTTTTAAACGTTGTATGTACCAATATATATGTGTATTTATAAACATAAATGAGTGTGTGTGTGTGTGTTTGTGTGCGCACACGCGCGTGTATATACTATATTCCTTTAGTACCTGCAAACTCACACATACATACACTACCTACGCGTGCTCGTACACAAACGTGGTATTATGGAATACGGTGTGCGATTAGTATCCTCCCCTACCACCAACCGTTGAATTATTGGTATCCCGGGCACAAATCGTAATTTCAACCAGATGGATATATAATATAGCTACGTGAATTATTGCAGCCATATGAACTGATCGAGAACGCGCGAATGACGTTTCGGTTTAAATCCATCAATTCTCCTGCGCGATAGGCGATAAACACAAAACTAATTATATATTATGGTTTTAAAATATACAATGTCAGCAATACGCGGGCGATTTGGCCAATCCCATGAGACGTACCACGTGCATTCACTCCGGAGGCTAAATTTTCTTAATTAAATTTATCTAAACGTTTTAAAAATACTCTCACACACACACACACACACATACACACATACATACACACACACGCACACACACACACACACACACACACACACACACACACACACACACACACACACGCGCACGCACGCACGCACGCACGCACGCACGCACGCACGCACACAAACACACACATGCGCACACGCACGCACGCACACTCATAATAGTTAAGTATAATGTGTGTGTGTGTATGTATACATATTCTATATTATATTCTCAACGCTTGTTTCACGTATTTATCACGCGTATAATTATTGCAAAATCCTGTATCGTACGTCAGATAATATTTACTCTACAATAAATCTCTATTGTCAGGCAGCTGTAAAACTGCAGTTGACAAAAAACAGTTGAGGTCCTAAGCAAGTAGTTGATTCGTTTCTTTTTTCATATACAAAAGCCATTTAAGTAGAAGGGTGTTTTGTAGAAAAAAACGCATCTAAAAACCCATCAAGATCAATGAAAGATATCTTCCAGTTTAATCTATTGTCACGTCTACGTGTAATTTTTTCACAGAGTAGTTGGCAGGTACGCTATGTATGATAATAATAATCCTTATGATGTACATAGACGCATCTGTTCCAAAAATATTCGTATATTCCTTTTTTTTTCGCATAGAATGTACGTCTTGTAATAAATAAAATATTCTTATAGTGCGCGTAAAATATGTATTTCCTTATTTAATCATTTACCGACCTAACAATTTTTAACACAATTCATTAGAATAATAACATTTTTTAAGAACAATTAGTGGTCGAGAAACATGCAAATATGCAATGTCCTATAATTAAAAAAATGTCCACAGCGAGTGAACATTTTAGAAAACGCAATATATCTTATATAAAATCTCGACAAAAAGTCCTCAAAAATATATTCATACTCCGAAATAAAAACATGTCATTAAATATTTTACAATAATTATAGTATTAGGCTAAAATTATTAAAATTAATATAGCAGTATCAAATTTTAAAATTGCAAGTAAACAATTTTTACTTATAATTCTTGCAACCGTATTCAAAAATAAAAATGTCTTCATTAGAGATAGAATTAGCCATTGAAGTACCTACCAATATTTTTAGATTCTGAGAGAAGCAAAGGAGCTATCATGGTTCTAAAATTACGTTAATTTTACTTGTTCTGTTATTTTTTATTTTTTCTGTTAACACTTTTTTTGGTGGTTAGAAAGGTCCAAAAGTTTCACCCCGCAATTCTATAGATCGGAAATTTCATGTAGATAGTTCTTATAGTGGTACTTATAGTAAATTTATTTTTCTCTCATCTCAAAAAATTTTCTAGATGCGTGAAAAAATCACCATAAAAACGGTAAAGTTTGTCGTTGACAACACATTTCCTAAATCGATTTTCATTGTTTAGTCATAGCTGAGTAATGTTGATAGAAACTTGAAACTTTCATATAAATTCGTCATCTTTTGGGCTGAAAATAGAACTTATACCTTATCCTCGTATTGTTGAAGTTTATCTTTAATGAAATTTTTAGTATTTGACCAAAAGTTTTGAAAATTTTAAATGATCATACTCAAACACTTAACTAACGATACTGGCTAATGATTAAAATCGTTATTCAGGATGTTTTTATATATATATATATATATATATATATATATATATATAAGCATTTAATTGGATTATTATACGAGTTTACGGAAATGACTGATATCTTTTTAGTTTATTTCTAATTAAGGTTTTATTATTTTGAGAAGGAGGTCTGAAATTAATATGATTTGACTCATATATTAAACTAAATATATTAAAACATTTTCAAAAATCGTGACTCGGGAGTTTATTTATAAACATTTAAGTAAATTATTATATGATTTTCACAAAATTCACTGTTTTATGTCAATCTTCAAATTTAAATGTTCATTAAAAAATTATTTTTAATAAAATAAAATTTCTCATTTGTCAAACAAAAAACTTACAACAGATTTGATGAAAAAAAAAACATACAGACAGTTGAACTAAGAATGGTACCTATATTTATTTTTAAACTAAAGCTTTGCTCAGAATCGTTTAACTAAAGAAATTAATAATTATAGATCATTTCTTCAAAATCCAATACACCCATTATCTTGTCTTAATGAGTGAAGAACTAACCATGGTGCAAAGTGCTTTTTTTTTTAATTTGAATAATAACTTTCATGTTTACATCTGGATGATTAAGAACCGTTGTTGAGACAATTTAACATTTGGTTCCTATGTTATAAAATACAAATTAGCGATTTATCATTGTAAAATTGAATTGATTATTATTTGAATTCATTATTTACGATTAAAACTATATCTTATATTTTATTAATTATACCCGGCTTCGCCCGAGTGAAAAATATTTGTATATCACCATACACCTCCCCGTCACCGTACTCGTCCACATCCTATTCCCGTCCCCGTCTATAATTATTTTACTTTAATATTTGTGTATCCCCGTTTTCATCTCCATACACCTCCTCGTCACTGAATTCGTCCTCGTTCCTTTCCCGTCCCCAATCCCAACTATATATCTCGCCAATCTATACATATAATTTTTCATAAAATGGTCCGCGTTATATGTATATTTTTCGTAACCAATGGCGACCCTATTAAATCAAACAAATATTCTAAATACCCGTTAGGTTAGGTTAGCTAAATTAACTATTTTATGCTCATTTTTACCCTTTAAAATGCGAATTTCGAAAAATCCTTTCTTAGTGCGCCTACACATAGTAATAAGTACATTAAATGAAAATTTCGAATAAATCGGTTCGGTAGTTTTGGCTAGGCGATGATGAATCACCCAGGACAAGTCTTTTTATATATACAGATTGGTTATAGACACAAGGTACTGATTAATCGAATAGTATCTTGTAATCTTGTCATCAAATACAAAACTATGATTTTAATTTTGATAATTCATCTTCAATCTATAGATTAGTTAAAATTCAAAATTATTTAAATAAATGTGATTCCCTGTATAATTTTTTCCTTCAAATGTTTTTACTCATCTCAATTTAAAATTATCTCTTTATAATTGCTTACAGTAAAATTTGATGATATATTGATGAAAATAAAAATATATTTATATATTCGTGTTATATAAAATTATTCATAATTATTGCTGTTTGGCGTATTACAAATGAAATTAATCAATTAAATAGGGACTAAATGTTCAAATTTCGTTACAAACCTATTTTAAAAATTGAGATCTGAATGATTTGATAGCAATTTAAATGAAAAGCACTGCAAATCCATAAATATTATTTGTTCTACTACCATATAATTATTTATTATCATCTTGCTCTCATACGTTTTTTTATACATAATAATAATATTGTTACTTTTAATTTGGTTATTACGCACGGAAATTTCGACGTAAGTTGTTGTAATAAAGTGAATTAGATCTACTATGAGTATAATGTATATGGACATACGTAACAATTTGTTTTAGCTACTATTATTAATTTAGTAAATTAATACATACTTCACTAATTAGTCTTTCTTTCATGAACTACTATACTCGTATGTTAAAATGTTGTCTGAAGTTTGAAGTTAAATATTTAAAAGGTATTAAATGATAAAATTTTTTTTTTTAATACGTATCATTTCAAGTATAAATCATTGTCTTAAAATAGTGACTGTAAAACGTGCACAAATTAGTCGTTCATAATTCTTTGAGAGGTCATAATATTAATATAAATCAAGTTACAACTATACATGTTCAATGAAACATAAATTAAATTTAGTTAAATATTTGTAGTTCAAATAATTTCGAGTTTTTCATATGACAATGTTAATAATTTTTTACAATTTTCGTGTAACACAAATGTGGTAACAGTATAATCATGTAGGTATATAATACAGCGGTACTACTACCAGCAACAAAATAATTGACATAACATACTCAATACGCACCTACCTATAATATGGTCGGTTACTTAAATTATTGTTGGAAATATTGTACGGAGACTTCACACGGTTATAACCAGATATGAATTGGCATGTCTGTAGTGCGTAATAATAGGTCAATGTCTGTAATTGGCTTCTGAATGTCTTCACGTACAATCTTCGGTATGTCGATCCCCGGGAATAGGACGGTAACATTTACAATATTTCGTGGGAAAACCGAAAAACCGGCAAGCTTGTCTTGCCGCGTAGTTATGAAAAATGAGGGCTATGAGCCTATAAACGCTCAACCCGAAAATAATAACAATGATTACATTCCGAATAATGCATTTCGGTTAAATTGGTAAATTAGACCAACGAATAATAAAGTATATAGATATATTTCACCGATTCTTCAGTATGTACATATACTGTCTACATTGAGTATAAGATATCTACACTTCTTACAAACAAGTACGTACCGGTTGAGTAGATTATAATATAATATTTGTAAAGACTAGTCGTTGATAATTTAAAAAAAAAATTAATATTGTTTCGATAGTCTATAAAAATGATTATATACAGTAACATATACATATATTTCTGAACATTTTCAAAGTGAACATCAAAATGTTCTAAAACTCACTCAGTCGATTTTGTCACCAAATAATATTATTGAATTTCGAAAATATATCTTTACACTACACATGCTTAGAGTTTATAAATCATTTAAACTGTAAATCGTCAATCAACTCCAGTGAGTCATAAACTTAAAAATATAAAATCACTCCTAATCATTCACTTGACTGTCTAATGAAATAAAAAATTATTTTATAATAAAATTTCTCATTTGTCAGAAAAAATCATAAGTATGAACAAAGGGCTAACCTAACCTAATGCTATTTGGAATTATTTATCTAGTCAAAATTATTTTTCATCAATAGATGTGCTACATATGTTCCTATATACGTTTCAAGTTTCATGAAGACTAATTTAAGAAATTACTTTTCATATATATATATATATATATTTATTTATTTATTTATCTAACGATATAAAATAAATCTCAAAAATCGTTCTAAATCAGAATTCTTTTTAAGCGTTTGAGTAATTATTATACAATTCTCACGAAATCAACTTTTTTTATATTTTCAAATTTAAATGTACCTATATATAAAAAAAAATTCTGATTTAGAACGATTTTTGTGATTTATTTTATATCGTTAGATAAATATATATATATGAAAAGTAATTTCTTAAATTAGTCTTCATGAAACTTGAAACGTATATAGGAACATACATAGCACATCTATTGGTGAAAAATAATTTTGACTAGATAAATAATTCCAAATAGCATAAGGTTTTCATTGAAAAATATCACTAATTTGCGTGATTAATAATTTTCGTCAATATTAGTACCTTAAATGGATATAAATAAAAATCCTGACTATTATATATACATATATATATAATGATTGGACCATACAATCATTATGAATATTTGGATATAGATAGATCAACATGTTTTAAAATGTTTGGTGAAATAATTTTTTCCATTGTTAAGAAAAAAAATTTTAAACGGTTTTGGTAAAAAACCTACTGACAATTAATTTAAACACGGTTCTATTTATAAACACTGACCAGTATATTTTACACTGTAGCTTTCCTTGAACTGCTTGATTAAAAAAATTATTGATCGTTTCTTTAAAATTCAATACAGCCATCTCCATTATACCGTCCTAAAAGTGAAGAATACCCATGGGGTATTAATACCCATGGCTTTTAAAATTTGTAAAGTTACAAGTTTCAAATATTCTTTTTTTCGTAACTAATTAGTTTTTTTCTAATATCTAATAATTTATAATTATCAAACATGATTTAGTTTAAATAAAATAGGTCTTTTGGTATAATATCTGATATAAAATGTTATGTTCAAAAACATAACAAACAAAATTATTTTGTGTATCGCGTCAGATTGTTTAATAAATTCTGTATAGACACCTAGTACACGGGAACTGAAAAACTGAAACTCACCGTGAAATAGTAAAATTAAATGCCGCCTCTCGTGAATAATATTAATCGTACTCTTTTTTTTTTTTTTTTTTTTTTTTTTGTTATTATGGAAATCATCTAATTTATATAAAATACAATTTGGGCTATATGTACAATGGACTCATGAATTATGTCTAACTTATATAAAATTTATCTGAATATAATGTACGAGGTTTGATCAAAAATTACCCGGACTGTATTAATAATATTTATATCAATTAAGACGAGACCCCGATAATGTCATTCGATAAAATAACTTCTAAAGAGGATTTGAGCGTTGGTTTTAAATCGATAACAGTATATTTTATTTATATTTTATGGCATTTTTACGAAAATATGTTTCAGTCATGTGACGAATTTCACAATAGAAGAACAACGTGTGTACGTGAAATTTTGTTTTAAATTAGGTTAAGTTCTAGAGAATCTTTTAAACTTTTGAAGATGATTTCTTATCTCGGACAACATGTTTTGAGTGGTTTAAACGGTTTAAGGAAGGTAAAACTTCCGTTAAGGATAACGAAAGACTTTGTACACCCTTTACCAGTACGAAAAATGAAACGGTTGCTCGTGTTTCTGAAATTACTCAATATAATCGTTGTTTAACTATCAGAAAAGTTGTAGAAGAGGTCGGAATATCTTCTAGTCTTTTTTATTTAGAATTAATGAAAACATTACGTGAAAATATTGGGAAAAAAAGTCCAAAAAGTTGGAAAAGTGGTTCTGGATGTCGAATCACGATAAAGCTCCGACTCACAGCTCATTGCTCATTCGTCAGTTCTTGGTGAAAAATCAGACTCCAGTAGTTCCACAACCAACATATTCACTCGACTTGGCCCCATGCGACTTTTTTTGAATTTTTGAAGTTAAAACCTACACTCAAAGAACGTCCTTTTTAAACAATTGATGACATTAAACAAAATACGGAAATGGATCTTAAGGACATTCCAATTAGTGCCTACCAGGAATGTTTTCACAAGCGGATGAGAAGATTGCAGCGGTGCAGTATTGTGTAAATACAATTTTATTTGAAAAATCCTGGTATATTTTGATCACACCTCGTATGTTTTATATTATAGCGAATGTTTTAAGATAATTGTTGTTTGTTTTCATTTATTAGTTGTTAAATAAATGTAATGAATTGACTTAAATTGAAACTTTTTTGAAAAATAATAGGTGGATCACAGCTCAGCCCCTCATGGAATTTACAAAACCTGGCACCAATGAGATATAGTTACATTTTAAATTATAGATCAAAACATGGAGTGATTAGAATAATGTAATGATTATGCCTATTTTATTATGATACAAATTATACTAAATCATATAATATAAAAAGATCTATAGTATATTGATCAAATGTTATTTCGAAAAAATGTTTTCAGTGCTTTATTATTTATCATATTGAAGTGTACTAAATCTGTGTCCGTCACATTAAATAAATAAACATTTTTTTTTTATTTCAACTTATTTGGCTAATAATTCTAAATTAATATTTGCAACTGAATATGATTATAACTTCTATTTAGAAGGACCAACTCACGGACAATGAAAGTTATTATAGACCTGGTGAATAAAATGTACACGGTTGGTGGTGTACTATTTACTTCTATGAGAGATTATTTTATTCAGAATATGAAGTACCTAGTTAATATTTATCACATTATAATAGGTAGTTGAAATTTACGTGCATTTTGGTCGCGATTTTGGTACATATAATAATAACATTGGTTTTTTTTCAGTAGGAACCATAGAGTAGTCAAAAAATACCGATAATAAAATCTCAGCAGGAGACGAACACAAAAAAATCTGCGCACATGAATGTCACGAATAGGTTTTCGATTTGAGTCGTTAAATTTATTTAGCACGATAAAACTTGACCTCGCAACGGACAGTCGTATAGTCAAGTCTATAGCTGTGCATAATATAATATAATATATATATATATATATATGTATATGTAACACTTTTGAAGGCCGCTAAACGTGCATTTTTTATAGGTCAGTGTACAGATAATATATTTACACATACGTATTGTATATATCTATATATATATATATATATATATATATATATATATATATATATATATATATATGTATAGTATGGGTAGCTTAGGATAGTAGGTAGTATCATAGTCAAAATACTACATTAGCGTTTGAATATAATATCTAAATGGCATTTTTTTATTTTTGTTATTAGTATTTAGTTATACTGCCCACTCGGGAAAAAACACCGGGTGGTGTGCTGTAAACAAACTATTAGAAAACACGTGCATATATTAAATAATAAACACACACACACACACACACACACACACACACACACACACACACACACACACACACACACACACATACATTTATGCATGTATATTTCATACATGTTGATGAAAGCAATACATTATTAATACATCGCTCATGTTTATGATAATAGAGAAAACGTTCATATCTATTGGGTAATTTTACCTAATCTCGACTATTAGGCATTTCAAATCAAGCAGCTTTTAGTATTTTGATCTAAATCAGTCACGGATATAGTTTAATGGAAATATATTAACATCTCTGAAGTGACAGATCCAGATCTCTTGTCGTTTAAACACTTCCTCCAATTATATTACCAATGTATCCAATATTCATATTTTTTTTCACTTTTACGATTGGGTCATTGAATAAATGTATTTCCCATTGATGTTCATAGTTAGTAATAACTACTGTGATGATTTACCATCATGACAGTAGATATTACTATCTATGTAATGCTTATTTTTAAAATAAGCATTTTAAAAAACTCCACTGAAGTCAAATTTTAAATAATAAGAGTAGACGAATTTAACAATAGTCAACAAAATTATTTACCTATAATTGAACTTCATATTTTTTGTGATGCTTACTAGTATAACATGAAAATATAAGAAATTATGACACTGCAAAGTGTATATAGCATCATTGTAGCTACTAATAGAATACTTTGAAAGTAATTTTGTTTACGAGTATATACCATTGTATTTAAAAAAAACTCTTATCAGAAAAAATCTACCTAAATAAATGTAAAACATTACATAAAATAAAAACTTATTTTTCAAAATGACCGTCTACCTATTAATATCTTTTTGAATCTGAGACATTAATTTTATGTGTTTTATTTTCAATAATTAATATCAATACTTCAAATTTTTAAATATTTATATGAGTTAAATCTTAAATAACAAAACCCAAACTAATGTGGCTCTTTAAACCAGTAATATATTTTATTAAAAATGAAATTTCCAAAACAAGTTATTGTCGGAGGAAAACACGCGGTGGACACCCTGTGTACAAAATGACAACTTATACACATAATATAATATATAATTATCGTAAATTTAAAATTATCATACATACAAGGACTCATACGTATACGATTGTTTCTCGACAAGCCTCTGTTCGTCGTTATTGTCGTATATATGACCACAGGGAGCCGACTTACGAGCGTGCTGCGTTGAACGCGCGTGCGCGCCGGTTCGCGCATGTATTAGTATGTACGACAGAGACAACAGTACATAATAACACATATGTATACATAACAACAACATTATTCTTAGTAATCACGTATCTTCTGTTTCGTGAGTATGTGTATCGTGTACGAATAAACCACGTTCTAATTAGAAGCGTTCAAGAAGTGGCTGCATACGAATTGCGTCCCCGATATAAAAATTGCGATTTGTGACATACTAATTGCGTCCCGGGTTTTCGATACGACTATACGAATTGCGTCCCGGGTTTTCGATACGACTATTCTAATTGTGTCGTGATGTACTTAAAAACGTACAAAATGACACTTACATAAAAATTCGTAGCAGTAGTCAAAGGAAGAAAATAAGACGTGAAATATGTGAAAAACAAGAATTTTTAAGAAATCAAATGATGAAATACGACTTTAACGAAATTACACGTTTTGATTATGTTAAAACTGTATCGTTCAAATTTTTACCGAGCCATAAATAATATTACAATAACATATGATAACTATAACCTTATAACCCAACTTATATTTTTTGAAAATTTTATATTTAACGACGAAAACAATATTTTTGATGTACATAATAATTACGAAACGATAAAAAACAATATTTTTAACCTACCTTTAGCAATATAATATTTTATGTTGCTATTGACAGTCCTAAGTCTGTATTAAATGGGAAGGAAAATAATGTATTTATATTGGACGCAATTAGTATAGTTGTTAAATATTATCGGGACGCAATTAGTGTAGTTGTTAAATATTAACGGGACGCAATTCGTATGAAAAATGGATCTTAGGACGCAATTCGTTTGCTGCGCAAGAAGTAGCGTCGTCGGTCAGGCCATCCGAACGAATTCGCCTGACTCGCGATTCCGGCCGGCACAAGACGTAAGAATAACGTTTTATCGACGGGCTCACGGCGTCGACGTCATACGGGCTACGCACACGTGTAAATAATAGTTTTAGATTTCTCGTTTGATTATATTTTAAAACATAAAATACCGTTGGCCGTTCGGAAGAAGGATGCGGCGGCGTCGGCGGCTACGGTCGTAACCTAACGAAATCCGTACGCGTATAAAAACACCGAGTCACAATAATAATAAACTCGTTTGGCACTGCGTGTCGACGTCTGGCTAATTGCCGGTGACATTCGCCGTGGGTGGCGCTCTCTCACGCGTGTAGGTACTTATCAGCCGATAAATTACTCCTCGCGCGTGATATAGCCGCGTGTGATCCCTCCGTCTCGCCCTTCGTCCCCGACTGTTCTCCGCGACGTCTATAACCCGGTGGTGACTATATAATATTCTACACATTATACTCTTGCTGCAGACCGTCCCCCTCATCAGCTGCCCTCGTGTCGTTAACGCCGTCGGTTTGCGCAGACTGGTGACACGGGGTGCGCGATCGGGTTGTCGTCATAACTTCGTTGTGCCGATTCGAGGGAATAAAGACGCGAAAGAACTCGTTTTACAGTAATGATTAATACAGTATACTCTTTTTCTGCTAGGGTACCTATACGCCGTGTATTTGTTGCATTCATTTCAGGTGGTCTGTGTTAAGCAGACGTATGAATAGCGAAAAACGAAGTGATAAAGTGATGAATCAGTAATTATTTATATTTGTTACTTAAATGGGAAACTCAATGGCAGATGATGTGAAATTTGAGTGTAGCAAAGAACGAAAACAAAGCTATTTATTTGAGTTTATATCGATACCTAGTTAGTAATAGATGTGAAATGAAATATCTCATTGGACTAACAGGAATCACGGACAAAATTATGGAAATCATTGAATACTGAGAAAAAGTGGAAAACTATTTGATAAGAAAACACTGAAGAGAAGAAGACCAAGATTGATTATGTGGATTTTTTATGATATCGGTATACCAGCCCTTATTTTTTTTTATTCCTACAATACATTTTTTATTCGTACACTTCAATGATACTTTCACAGATTATTGTTATCTTATAGTATGCATCAAAAACGCATCAAATCAGACGATTTAGTTTTTACTTTACTGCGTTTCATAAACTAATTACAATCATAAATAAATACATGCGTATACGTATATTAGAAACTAAGAGATTTTTTAGATACTTCCCATGATGTGTAGAATAGTAGCTCTTATATATGCAGTCATTTGGCTTCTATACACACGGCTAACGAATGCTAACAAAAAGTTAGTAATAAATAAAATAACTAACTGTTACGATTTTAATTAATATAACCTACGTGGAGTTGTCCTAAAAATTACTCAACTAAACTAATAACACATAGGTAGGTGTATAATTTCAATTATCTTCAGAATTTATTTCCATAAAAATCTCATACGTATATGGTATATAAATATTACAGTATCAGATATTGTAATAATTACTATTACTATTACTAATCTACTTAGTAGATAGTGTTCGCATTGTATCTTCCAAGTCTTAATGTATACCTACATCTTATAAATATATATTATCTATATCTATACATACTCAGAAGTTTGCGCGTCGGTTTATATAGGTGACTAATGATTATCAACAATAATATAAACTACTAAAGCACCTTAGAATTATGCGCTATCAGATTTGATGAAATTATGCAAAATACATATAAAACGATGAGAATAAAATAGCAATTACTCGGTAGAAGATTTGCGCTCAGAAAATAGCTATAATCATATAACATCATGATCTCGATAAAAATTGGAATAAACTGCAAATAAAATCGCACTTTCTTGGAATACATTTTTGCCATGTGTCGTGTATGGTACATATTATACATTTGTTTATTGCCATATGCTAATTATACATCATAAACATTTAACATGGCCATAACGATTTCAAATATCATCTTTGGCACGCACTTTATTACTTCTACATACATAATATATATATTATATATAATACTGTTCGATTCGTGTTTTACAATCGTATATCGTATTGAGTCTTTGCCCGTATTTATTGTGAAAAACGTTGACGCCAACGAATCCGTGCAAACGTGTACAGTATAAAATTAACAAGTGCAGTGTACACACACGACGGATGGATACGGTGAATTATGTCCGTGTCTCCGAATAATATGTCCAACGTTTACGTAATAAATAATACTCGTAATATTATCATAATTATTAAGTATCACATACCGATTTCGTCGTTTGCATAGGAAACAATTAACTATAATATAGATCAGGGCTGGCCACAATGAGGCTCGCGAGCCGCATGTGGCTCTTGAACCGAACTTAGACTAAAATTAATGAATATATAATTTCATTAGAACAGTAAGATAATAACGTAACAATGTCAATATTCAATAACTATAATGTTTTTTGTAGTATAAAATATAAACGTTCCTTCATTTGATTTAAAATGAAAAATTATCTTTATTTTATAAACATTACTTTACAAATTGGCTCACCTCGAATTAACTTTACAAATTTGCGGCTCCCAAAGTTAAGGTTAGTGGCCACCTCTGATATAGATTATCTAAATTATATGTTCTTGATGCGAGTACATAAAACATGGATATAAATGTACGTAAAATGATAATCGTCAGATTCACCAGGTAATACGTGAATTGAACATTGGTGTTCGCAAACTGTATTATATTGTATTCTTATTATTTTTAATTGCTCTGTCGTGCTTGTTTATTTCAATATACACATATGTATTTGTATTATGTATATACATTTATGCATGAAAATGTTATTGTAATAAAACACTATCATACACATATAAATAAATAAGTACCTAAACATATTTATTTATTTTATGTACGTATTATATAATGTACAAAAGTACGTCGTATACTATTGTGATACCTGCGCTTAACTTCATAATGTACAATACCAAATTCCTTTTGATTTTATTGCAGAGTTTAATTGTCCGTGAGCTGCAGTTATGGTTGTTTTTTTTTCACGTTTTCAAATCATTATAGAAAATAAAAAAATATTAATGACACCCAGTCAATCAAACGGCGCGATCCGCAGGGGTCTCGTCCATACACCGAGTAAACTGTATATATACAGACCACCTATACTCTCGAAGATCAGTCGGAGAGAAACCGAGACTCTTCACCATTAACGACAACGATAACAGCAATATAATGATAATAATAATAATTATAATAATAATAATAACAATAATAATAATAATAATAACAATAATGATGGACCTTCCCGAATAATAATAATAATGGTTAAAGCTCGATGGGTACATGCAGTATGTATACATATTACATCCTCCCTTCATACTACCGATGTACCATAAAACCATATTCGCTTTTACTCTGTTTTTTATGAGTTCACCGTAAGAATCTAAATACCAATAAAAAATAACCCGATGTCCTAACCCATTACACGGTTGATGACTATGCCGCGTTTCGTTTCCATCGCGATCGCCATATCCATACCTACAACATAATATGCACAAATACACATGTATATTATTCACGGCAGACTCTACGACCGTGCTCATTATATTTATTTATTACAATTTTATATTCTTTTTCTTTTTTACTTGGTCTTAGTTACGCGCATCCATTTAAAACAGGTAAGCTGCATGTACTTTGAAAAAATATTTACACTCACACACACATACATACACACACACACACACACACACACACACACACACACACACACACAAACTATATTTTTAATCGAGTCACATTACATTCTCCAATCATTACATCATTTTTAATGTTTATTGTTTTTTTAAATTTTATCTCTCTTTAGTATATACGATATTATATATATCGAATCAAATAAATCGGTAATAACATTACATACACATAACTACTATTAATGTACGTTTAATAATGTTGATTGTTGAAACACCTATTCTTACGATCACATCAATTTTGGATATTTTACCTTATCCTTACACACGAGCTCGATATGTACTCGTATATAGGTAAACATAATATATCATTGAACAATGTATTGCAATACAATTTTTACGACAGTCCAAAATAACTATTTCCTTTATTGTTATTATTATTATTAATTTTTATCCAAAGAAAATTTTAATTTTTAATTTTTAAACAATATGTAAATTTGATGTTTTATAATTATTATGATGGCATGATATTAACCTATGGCAACACCTTTGAATTATTTTAGCGGTTGGATGTTGTGTTAAATAGTGATGCTATGAAAGCTAGATTAGAAGATTAATTAGTGATTAAAGTAATTCTAGGCAGGAAAAGGAACTTAACGATACAGAACTAATAATAACTATCATTTTTGAGGGATAAAACTGAATCAGTTCATTATTTTGCATATCGTCATCGTTCAATTTCGTTATAACATAAAATCGTATGGTATTCGATCAAGCTGACTCGTCCCAGATATTTATCAATATCTTTAAGTAGATCTACTACATAGTGATTGGCGAACACTATATACGTTTCTATTATATTCACTCACTGAATGTATTTTATTTGTATACACGAAGGTTTATATTATGATGACTAGAAAGTGCACATAATTTCGATGAACGGAATCTATATGGGAAGAACCACACAACTTCGTCTGCCGTTGGAACATATAACATGTATTGCTATGACCTGGATTTCCACAGATCGAAACGTTCTCTAAGCCTAAGCATTTATATGATTCAATGATATTACAAATATAGCTGTATCTTCGTGAAATTTAAAACAGCACGATCGTGTTAAAGCACATCAATGTACGCACGGGTCATTGACATCACACACGATATTAAACATATAGCATATAAACATACATATACATATCAAAAAATAAAAATCATGAATATTATTACGTTAAAATATAAAATGGTGTACAAAAAGACTTTGTCACTATAAAATCTAAGATATTTGTAGTGATTTGATCAATACCCATCATATACTGTAGTTCTGTAAAATAATTGTGTGAACCTTAAAAAAAAAAAAAACACGAGACTATGGATCATTTAAGATTTTAAACGTCACTTTTTACTTTGAAAATATTGCTGCAAATTATATACAAATTCAACAAATTTTAATAAAGATAAATAACAAAAAGAAAAAGATAAATCATCGCGTTCTAACATTTGTAACATCAGCGAATCCGCATAAAGTTGATAATTTTTATTATCAACCCATAACTACTGCTATTACACAAACATTTTCTGGTAGTGCGTTCTATAATAGAAATAAGTGATTGGTAAGCAATTATATTTCTGTGTTATTAAAACAATTAAACATTTTATTTTTAGTTTACAATACGTATGAATTGAATAATGTGAAACTTTACTAATATACTATTAGTTGAGCGATAGTAACAACAATATCATAGATACATCTAAGAGAAATGCACATTTAGAATCATGAATACTAATTGTTTATGCGTTATCTCAGTGTTTTTACCAAATTGTTTGAATATACTCAGGCAATTAATATCGATTTTATTTCGCATTAGTTTTACTTTTTACATATATATGTATATGAGTATGTTTTATTTTTTATTCTTTCTGTTCTCGTACTTAATACACAAACATACACTTTCTAAATAGATACTATAAATAATGCCATAATAAGTATACACATAAATATTTAAGTAATCTAACTACGTTTGACGTTTTGAATTCAAATAAAATAAAAACATATGAAATACACACGAATTGCAGTTCCATGTCCTAAAGATTGGTACAAGTTTGCAAGGACAAGACACAGTTCTGAAAAAATTAACAACCCCGTTTAAAGTATGATATTTGAATAATAATTAGGCAATTATTGCATTACGCCAAAATAATCACGAAGTGTGACTACAATAAAGCATAAGAAGTATGATATTTCTTCATCAAAAATACGTTCCCGACTTGCAGACTGACAAGAAGTAAATCATATATCATAATATAATTGGACCGCAGAGGCGATGTAAACACAGAAATGATTCCAATACGATAATCGTAGGTCTCATGCTCGGGGCTAAGGCGGTTACTATCATTGCTACTACATTACACATGTACACAGACACACTTCCACGCACAAACACACGCACGTATACTCATAATCATATTAGTAGTATATATGCTACGGCCGACAGGCACGCGATCGTATCGGAATGTCATTATTATTACTTTAACACTAGTATAATTTTCTCATTCTCTTAAAAGTTCTGTAACACACACACACACAAACACAAACACACACACACACACACACACACACACACACACACACACACACACACACACACACACACATACAAACAGTTTTTGGCTATTACAAATCACTATAATTTCGACAGTTTGAATTATATATACCTATATAAACAGATTTTTAATTTATATGTATACATGCATTGGCCAGCTGTCAGCGACCAAGCGAAAGCGTGCCCTACATAATATAATATTTCCTGGAACACACGCCCCCGGCGCACTACGACTGAAGTGTTGGTGTAGTCAGTTATTTCTATTATTTTCCCCATCTCCCTATAATAAATAATTTTTTTTTAATGTGACTGTGTTCTTGTGTCTAGGCCGTCGTCCTTATACACGCTAAACGAACCCAGTGATCGACAAATACTACGGAAAACAAACAACAAAACAGCGGGTAGTTAAAATTTATATTATAGTTATATACATGCAAATATAGGACAATGATTACTTTCTCGATCGTTTCGTTTCCCCCTCGAACAGGCCATTATTCCGTTCGATGTTTTAATCTCACGTTATCTTATCGACGTTATCTTTGTGTTAAAGGTAACTTTTTTAGTCTGATTTTCTATACATGCCGTACTTAATATCTCATATGACAATAGAATATTTTTTCATATTTCTAAAGCAACGATAGATCAAAAGGTTTATACGATCGTGTAGATTGTATTTTGTTATTTTATTTGATATAATTATGTGATATATATAATATTTCTATTATTCTCACGTATAGTACCGAAAAATCGATTTCAAGCAATTCAAAAATATAATAACGAAATCATGTAAAATAAAACGTAACTAATAATATTATCTATCAAGTTTTAATTATTTTTTAAAATCACATTCACTTTAGATTTTTCAACACGTATTCAGTAAAACATTTTATATGCATAGGTATAAGTAAATAATATTTATGAAATAGGTACATACTGTTCAATAATTACAAAAATATATTTTTACATCGATTATGGATTTAACATTATCTCATTTGAATAATTTGATAAATATTCTAATTTATAACACTATTAATTAAAAATTTGTTGTCAGTACCGAAGAATAAGTGATTATTAGTCAAACTAACGAATTATAAAAGTTTCAAAACAAAATGCTTGAAAAAATTCTTCCAACTTAATTATTTCTTCTAATACTGCACACATTTAACACAATATTATTGTATAATATTTTATTTTATAATAGACAAGTATATACGAAAACAAGAATATTATTATATTTCATGGCAATAAAATGATATTATTACGGTGTTAAAGTGTTGAAGAAATGTTTACTAAAATACAATGCATAAATGTATAAATATATACAATATACATTGATGCTTTAACAACATTGCTGTTTCAGAGTTAAG
This sequence comes from Therioaphis trifolii, assembly GCA_027580255.1. Classification (NCBI taxonomy): domain Eukaryota; kingdom Metazoa; phylum Arthropoda; class Insecta; order Hemiptera; family Aphididae; genus Therioaphis; species Therioaphis trifolii. The sequence goes on from CM050404.1 coordinate 47,603,643, forward strand.
ACTATAACTTGTAAAATGAATTAACGCATAACAGAGTAATTCAATATTGTATTATTTTACGGAAAGCATATGCTTTATTTTCAATATCATACTAGATTACTCTTGTCAAATAATTAATAAATTTAATAGTTCACTTAACATTTTAGTGATTCAAAATTGTACATATAGAAATAATTTTCAAGCATTGAAATCCTAATTATTTTTTTATGATTTAATGCACATATCGAACAAAAATGAATACGTTTTAATTTTTACAATTTTAATTCAACCATGGTTTAAACTATTAACGAGTAGACAATAATAACATGTATTTAGTGAGAGTCAATTAATGCTAATCACGACCTATATAATATATTATACATATAACGTATTCTCGAAATCTGCTTCGATTCAAACAGGCTTATTTCAGTGGATTTTTGAAACAATGCTCGGTAAAAGGGTATCGTTATGTTGGTCAAAAGTAAGTAATATTTATTATATTATGAACGTAGGCAGCCTACACGGGATGTTTCACGAGTACGTACACATTTTACATAAGTTATCAATGTAAAATCGTCAGAGTGTCTTCACGGGTCACCCAGTATACATTCAAAAATATATAGGTACAAGTAGGTACCTACAACATTTTATGTTTATACCCAACTGTCGTCGTATAATGCTATTTCGCGAATTATGCGGACGAGAACACTGTATGCTTTTCGCATCCGCTTACGAAACGAGTGCGTTTCTTTTCGAGGTTGTTGCTCCTCGTATTCGCGTCTGACGCCCACACGTGAACGGCCGATGACAAAAAAAATAAATAAAATACCATTTTTATATAATCACTCGTACGGAATAAATCATAAAAATACCAATTGTATGCAAAGCTTGTCGTCGTCAGCGGTACATTAAACGCGGAGTACCGACGACGAGTGCAAGAGGACGCCATCGTTGTAGGACCATAAATCCCCATCGGAAGCTCATTGATTCATTCCGGCCGGATCGACCGTACGGTCGTAGACGTTGTAAATACTCGGTTTTATATCAAATATTGTCAAACTCTGTTCAATAAATCCGCTCGCCGCGCCGATACGGCGATTTCTTTATAGGTACATTCCGCGTGTACCTCTATATATTACCTACGTATAAACAAATATATATCGAAGCAGTTATAAAAATATTGCGAACACGGGTACAACCGCGCGCAGCGTTCTTTTGGACACTGCGGTTGGCGGCGCGTACAAGTGGTATTGAATGTTATTATTTATGAAGGAATACACGGTGAGTTATGCGAACTTTAATGTCATATTTGTTACGGGATAAAAAGGATAAAACAAAAGGAAATCGAAATTCCCCCTCAAACGTAAATATCACTTTAGTCGTGGAATTATATAATCTGTGTTACGTGTACCTACCTACATAAATAGGTAGGTAGGTGTATAATGATTACTTCGAAAAGTTTTAAAACAATGATCAATAAAGTAAGTAAAAAGAAGCAATAAGTAATAAGTTAGTAAAATTCGATTTGACCAAAATGGCAAAACAAATGCTAAACACACAAATATTTGAAACATATTTTTACATTTATCTTTATACACATATTGCGCATAGGTACACACAGGAATCAGAAAGTCACTGCATAATGATTTGACATTTTGTAATATTTTAACTTATATAACACATAAATTCAATCTTTTTCGTGCATAATATATCACATTAATAAAACCTTTATTTTTATGGAAACAATTATTTCTTTACTACTAAATAGCAACTATTACCTACATAAAACTTAATATTACAAAAAAGTGTTTTTATTTTTTTATTTTTTTTTTCATTCTTAAATTTATTTTTTTTTAATCAATAAATCAAGCATAATACATATTTAGAGTTGGGAGAAGTAGAGTAGATACTCCGAGGTTTTAATTATTAATTAAAATTGCACTGCCATTACTTGGCTAATCTAAACATAAAATGCTGATATCTCTCAAATCAATTATATAAAGTAAAATCATAAATTAAATTTTTATTTATTTTTATAAAATATTAAGTAACTCGTAGTTGTCACTGTTTAAAATTTTTCAAATATTTTTCAAAAAAAATATAGGTTGAAAAAATGTATAAAAATAATTTTCCCCGCAAAAATAGGTATATGATGTTATAATTTTATTTGTGTTTTAAATGATATTCGAAAAAATACAAAATAAATAAACATTATATAAAATAATTAAATCACAACTTCAAGATCATTGTGAGTTACTTCATATGCACTTAAATCAGATATATTTATAAAATGCATATGTAATATTTATACTGACCATAGAAATATAATTAAAGGTAAGAAATTCTTTATTATCAATTTGTACTTTTTTTACTATTTTTATTTTCCAATATTTTCATAAACAATAAACGTCAATAAGCTGACTTCAAATATATTGTAAATTTATATTTATGACGTTTACCTACACCGCAAGTCTGCGGTTATCGGCTTCTTTTTGGAAATTCTTGGTATGGAAAAAATAATACATTTGGCCCGCAATTTAATATACATCCAATGGACGAAACGTCAAGAAAAAAAGATATTACAAACTAAAAAAACTGTTATGGACAAGTAGGTAAAGTACATCAATTAATATATATTATTGACATTTTACAGAGGATATAATAAATATATATATGTTTATATTTCTGTTTTTCTAAATAGGTGACTCAGAAACATCGTAATTATTTTAGACAATCATTTACTATATATAACATTGATACGGGAAAAAAATTGAGAATTTGAATTTAGTCATTTATGTTTTTCTTCAAAATAATGTAAAAATAATAAATATGTTAATAACGAATAATATAATGTATTAAATATTAATGCCATCCCTACAAAGTACTAATATTATTGGATACGTGGTGTCTCGTGAAATGAATAGTTATCGTAGTTCATGCGCAGAAGTTACTACAACAATTTATTATGGATGTGCATTATTCGATACAACTATACGTGATTTCTTAGTAGGTATAAAATGTAATGTACATATCAGTATTAGTTTGCTTCGTTTTTCTTGATACTTAACTACACAAAATATAAATCGTAAAAGTTATGATATTTTATGATATCGGGTTGTTGAAAACTCAAGCCGAACACAATGATCGTAAATCGTTTTTGTATTTCATTAAAAAAGGACAAAAACTCGGAGGACAATGTAGAAAAACGACTTCTGGTCGGCGCGGCGCGGCGGCAGCATTCAATAAAACACAATTTGGGCGCTTACATGGGACATCCACGCTGCATATAAATACGATTTTATGACATGTTTATTGTAATATGGAGCTGTTGTAAAATGTAAAATAATAATAAAAATTCTCCGAATCCGCGCGCGTTTTGGTAGCTGCCTCGTTAAAACGTTATTAGTGTGAACGCCGGGAGGTTCCGGATGGGACAGCAGGAGCCTATAAACGTGTCACCTAAACTGGTGCTAATATAATGATCACTGTCCACCGTGGATTTTATTTTTAATCCGCTAGCTGATGTACGTCATGAGTAAAAACAAAAATAAGAAATAAAAAAATCACCCGTCATTAGACGTCATATTGCGAGGGAAATCGTATATATTTTTTTCTTCAAATATGCATATGTACGTGCGTACATATTTACGATGACAGTGTTAATTAAATTTAACCAGGGTGGTCCTCTACTGACGATTTCAGGAAGAAAAACTCTGTGTATTACGTAGCCTGTATGTATATAGATACGTCCGCCTCGCAGCGGTAATACGGCGGCAGTGACAGTGCCAAAAGCACGGAGACTTAAACGGCCGTGATAAACGCGCATAAAAATGACAGTAAAAACGGGAACGGTATATTATATAGGATCGGCTCGCATTTATATACGATTATATACCGGCTATGCTTAGATTATAATAATCATAGTTTGAGTATAATTTAAACAGGTAGTTCCAGATGTGAATACTTTAACCAATAAAAGTAATGTACGAGTATTTCAAAAATTTGATTACATAATATTATTATTCCGTTACGATCAATGGTTTACTTAAAGAACAGGAAAAGGCTGACGATACATCACAAACATAAACTTTTTCTCGCAGCGTTTAATATGAATAGTATTATACTATTGTTCAACTATTAATTACAATTTCATTTTATCATAATTTGCAATAATATGATAATAGTTAGTAAATCAGTCTTAAATATATAATCTCGTATATATATCAATTTGAAGTCATAAACATGTATTCATCGATTTTATGTCTAGAGTAGTAGTGATAATTAATGTTAACGACGATGTGATCGATGAAAATGTTGTAATACATATTTCAAGTAGTTTCGCTATCATCACCGTTAGTATAAAAATCAGTTCAACTGCAGTTTTTGGTTTAAAAAAGATGTAAAACCAATTATTATGTCAAAATATATATTTACATATACAAGGGTGATTTTTTTTTTAATGTATTATTGAATTTCTATTACACACGTTTACGGCAAATATTAAACTTGATTTTCAGGAAGGAAGGATACATTTCTATATACGCCACCGGTTAAACGCCACAATACGAGAGTTATACCATGTAATGTGGCGTAGTTTGAATACACTCGATAATTTTACACACAAGGTAAGCCAACAATAATTACCCACTGGTAACTTTTATAAAGTACAATACTTTTTTTTATTTTGAAATTTGATTCGATTACAAAGGAATAATGTTGTGGACATTCTTCGAACGCTATAACGTTATTAGTTAATATAATAACATATTATATTATACAATTGACCTTATAGCATACGAATATTATACGACTTAAGAGGCGATTGATCACACATTGGTTGTACGGTAAGAAAATTAGTCATCATTAATTTTATAAATACGCTTGTTAATATTGCTGTCACAATTGCGTGTATATACAATATAGACTGTATACGCGGGCTCCGATAACAGTATAATACGCTACAACACAAACGGAATATTATGCGTTTTAATCAACATTCCAACATGATTTAACATTTTTCCACCTTCGCCCCCTCGTTCTTTTTATCTGTTCTTTTAAATATTCATTGGATATTAAACGGATCATGTAGAAAACAAAAAGGGCTCCGGGTGGCGGTAGCGGCCTTTTAAGGGGCTCCCTCTCCACAGAGATCATTAAACACGACGGGGTGTACGTTCATTAGTATATAGGTACATGCTCGGTAGATACCACCACAAACTTCTCACGAAAACGTGATATTTGTTTTACGTCTTCGTTTAATATTATTATTATTATTATTGTTTTTTTATTTCATTTTGTGCCTCAGGATGGTTCTTGAAATTTAATTTAAAATTACAATTTTTTTTTTTTTTTTGAACGCAAAGAAATACACACTAGATGATGAACACATACAGTATATGTAATATGATATATATATATATATACATTATACACATATATATATAATTCATAAGTGTATTGTCACGGATTATTTTTAACTACTGAGACTGGCTATAGTTAGAGTCCAACATTAATGAGCAACGTCGTAATAATACGAGTATTATATAGTGCTACGTTTTTATTATACTCGCTTCTGCCAGACGATATTATAATAATAGGTGCACTACTGTTGTTTGCCAATTTTTATGTGTTTTTTTTTTTTACATCAGGTGTATAGTGTATACATGCATACGTATCTGTGCAGGTATTTATTATATCGAAACGATATAACATACTATAATTAACTTTTTATCGTAAACATAAATTAATTCCTGTCGGAATGTTATGATAATGTTTTATTGAATTTGACCGAGTATAACATTTTCGAGGAAACACACACACATACTCGTTATATTATACTTCAAAGCATTATATATTTATAAATATTATTATTATTTTCACGCCATAACCGTTTTTGAAATTCCACCGCATCATAATAACGATATATTTCGTATTAGATCGTGGGAATGACGAGTTTTACGGATGCCAAAGTGTCATATTAATCTCCCTTTCATAATAATAATAATAATAATAATTTTATTTCGTTTTTTTCCACCGAGTCAATTGACTTATGGTATATAGTACGCCCGGAGGCCGAGGAATCAAAACATACAAGACGCGTATTCGCCCATGTAGATAATGTTGCGGAGAAACAATGTAAACCGGAGTCCCGTGATAAATCATTGGTTTTCGAACAGATATACGATTAAAATGAAAAAATAACACGAAAATAAAAACAATATACACACACATATACATGGAAACACATACATGCACAACACATACACATACACACATATTATACGAGTATGTAGAGTTCCAGTTGCCTCAGGCATCTCAGAGGCCCCCCGGTGAGTCGGTAACCGACGCTCCGAATAATTGGAAAATGTTATAATGAACACGGTAATTTATGGGTCTATAGTAGACTATCGATATGTGACCGGGATGTTAGTTACCAAAGTCAAAGTTTTGATCCACATAAGTTTAAAAGCACGTATCCCTACAACAAAGACTTATCTTCATCACTTTGACTTATCACTACTATTGTTACGATAAAATTCATTTCTCGTGAATATGTGGAATTTTCAAACAATAAATGAAGCAAAGACTTTTAGTTATTATTCATATACTCATATAATATGCAGTAAATAGAGTAGATAAACAAAGAAATATATTTCAAAAAGTGAAACTAAGTACCGATTATGTATTTAAAATTGAAAAATCTATTAACCCTAATTAATGGGAAATACATGGAGTTGATTATATATCAAATAGTTTATACTTTAAATTGCAATTATTATTAAAATAGTTTAGTAGAATTTACGTATTTTCACTTAAAATTAATAATATAATTGTTTTGGTACATAATACAGTAACGTATAGTTATGGTTTTTTAGTGTTTGCCTATGACGATCAATGCCTATACGTTGACATGTTATATAGTACAATACTCAAATAGTTATAGTTCTTTCAAACCAATAAATCCAATACTGACATAAAAATACCGTTTTATTTTAAATTTATTTTTTATCTTTGTATACGTCAAGACGTAACATGAAACGTAAATTTATGTGATGATGACGATTAGAAAAAAAAAATATAAATTTCGTGAACTAGAATCCTACTTATTATTCAATTAATGTACTTCGAGAATGTAAGATGATATTAAAATCAAAAGGTGTTTTTCACTATTTGGTGATACGCCATGATAAATTAAATGCGTTTACAAAAATCGTTAACACAAACAACAATTCATCGTCTCTATTTTAAGTTAAAAATTACGTTGCATGAATTCCAAGTAACGATAGTCCCATAAGCTGTACGATTTCGGGATGAGATAATATTATTATCATCGTAGCACACGGCTAATGTAACACAACGAAATGATATCACAACACAGTTCGGTTAAGGTGGTATCGAAAAAAAAATTCCAACGACCGAGTCTTCGAGTCCTGCGCCGACACCACCACGACGACGATGATGGTATAAATATATATTATATATATATATATATATATATATATATATATATATATATATATATATATATATATATACGCAAGCAAGATTAATTACTGTTGGCGTGCGTGTATAACAGGGGTTAAAAATTGTGAACCCGTCAGATACGTATTTTTTCTTTCTCTTTTTATTTCTTATTTTTTATTTATTTATTTTTTTTGTACCAGTCAGCTAGCCCGCTGTTTTCTCTCCGTACGCATTATACGCCACTTCTCGTATTTAATATTGTATTATTGTTGGATGCATTGATCGATCGCTTATCAAAACAATCGGAAATTAGTGGCCCCATTGTGTCGGCAACATATAACTATTTATATACTTATTCACTACTATGTATACCGCAAGTATATACCATATTATGTATATACATATAGTCTTGTGCACAATATATAAATGAAAATCGGGTTTATAAATGAATCAAACCCAACCGCCCGCCACGCAGCTGTAGGTACCACCGCAGAATCTCGGTGGCTGCCGGTGACGACGCGGACATCCCTCTTCTAAACTCCGTAGACGGCGACGACGGATACGAAACGTACATATATCAAACTCGTTTGACACAGTTTTTCGGGCGCCGCGGCCCGCGTGTATATAATATAATACGAGGCTTTCCTGGATCAGTATTATACCGAATTAGCGGTATAGTATGTTATAACATTAAAGGTACGTCCCCGCCGCCATCGAACGTAGACATCGATACGACGCTGTACAAGTTGTGTAGATTTTTAAAAAAAAACGAGAGGCATTCATATGATTAATAGCCGTCACGGCTGAGACAGCGCGCGTGGTAAGAAAAAAATAAAATAACGTCCGAGGGGTTATAATGTTATTACGTTGCCAATTGAAGAAGTCGCTTACTTTTTATTTTTTTTTTCCGTCATAGAAAACAGAAAAAAACTAATTAGAGAACCAGCGGGGAGTATATAGCCAGGTGACCACGGGGGTCTTTGCCGCAGGTCTCGGGGCCCTTCGTCTGTTCACGCAGACACGCCCTGCTACTGTAGAAACGACTTACCGGCCTGAATCGCCTTAGCCGTGAACGCGGTGCCGAGGGACAACGGGGTGTTTAACAGAACTAATAAACCATCTAATATTATTTCCCCGCCGCCGGTAAAGGAAAAGTGTTTTTTTTCTTTCTTTACTGTCGATTCTTTGTCGGCGGGTGGCTGCAAAACTGTTGGTAAGCATTTCGATGATTAAACGTTTTTCATTTTTTCTCGAACTAACCCACGTGTCCCTAAATTCCGAAGGCGGGTGGAATATGGACAGCACTTTTCTAATATAATTCGCGTGTTTACAATGTTAAAAGCAAAATTGCTACCTCACATATGGTGCACATAATAAAATAATAAACACCTATATATACACGCAGGTTATTCGCAGATACATCTTTTCTTTTCTTAATCGTCTCTCACTCTCTATCTCTTGCTCTCTCTCATTAAAAACATACACTACCTTTTTATCAACAATCACAATGAGTGGGTATTAGGTTTAATCACATTGTTATTAATGTTCTAAAGTTACATTTTTAACGTAATTTAGAGCGTATTATGAGTACTAAGTACGCTATATATAAGATTAGATATTAAAGAGATAAAAAATTAAAGTTAAGTTACTAAACGTGTCACTTTTTTTTATTTTTTTATAGTCACTCGTCCACGTAATTTTGTGTTACAATAAATCGCAATAATTTGCGGTTGCCAACTATTTATAGAACTATTTACTTAAAATAATTATATTAAATTATTATAGGTACAACATATTTATTGGAAGTTGTCAAACTAAGTTAAATTTTTTGTATTAAATTAATGCAATTTTACACATTTCTATTAATACTAATGAATTTATGAAACTGCTTAGCTCTTTTTTTGATATCACATCTTTCTAATTTTTAATAATTTTTTTTTATTTGGTGATGTTTTTACATGGAGTTGACGAAGTGTTTTATTTTGATATAATAACATTATTATCAGAATATTTAATACATATTAAACAAATTTAGACAATATTTGGGAGGCTTAGCCCTTAATTTTCCCTCTGTATATACACCTATGTCCTCTATATAAACCTTCGAATTATTTAAATAACAAATACGTCTGAGGTTCCAAGACATTCAACGCTAAGAACGGCCACCGGCGCTCAACACGACGTGACAGATGGATTTATTTATTTATTCAATGATATGTCAATGGCTGAAGAATGATAGAGAAACTATAATGTCGGAAAAAATAGCGTTTTTGTCAATTTAAGTGCTCATACTTTTGCACATTTTCTCATCAGTAGGCCTTCAGTAAACTTGAAATTTTAAAAGGCACATCTATTCACTATAGAGAACACATACCAATCCATGATACGTTCTAGTCTATTGGTTCATTAGTTTAGACTTTAGGCTATAGAGATGTCGACTGGTTTTCGGTAAAATTACACAGGCGAAATACAATTTGATTAACTTGAGTTAATGTGCACCGCCGTCGTGCGCTTTTTTTTTTTACTTAGCTCTGCGCCACCATCACAGCACTGAAAATTATTTAATGAAAGTGGTTTGTCGTGCTTTTAAGTAAGTTAAGTTATTTTTTTTTCTCATCTTATAACTTCAACAAGTTGAACAAATTCGAACATATTTAACACCATGGGTATTTTTTGCTCCTCGAACAAAATAATAGTGATGGGTGTAGGGAACCTTAAATGAGATAATTTTACGATTGATTAACGATACATGTACTATGAAATTATTTTAAATTTGAAATCAATAATAAATCATTAATTTTGGGAAACGATTTTGGATTAATCTCAATCAATAATTTTACTATAAACTAAAAAAGTTTCTGAAAAATGAAAAACCTTATGCTAATCGAATGACGCAATTTTCCAATTACCAGTAAATAAAATTTCTGGAATAATAACAAAAATAATTCATGTCAATTAAATAATATTCGTGAAAATGCTCTATTTAGCCCTATTTAGGCACTTTTAGCTTATATAAAAAAATATCACAACCGATATAATAGCTAAGGCTACTTATAATTACTTTATAAAGAAGTTGTATAAAAATCCGAGATCTTATTACCAAAAATTACAAACTGTTTACAATAAAAAATTAATAAATCTGACAAGTTGCATAAAAAGAGTTGTTTCAGCCTTGATAAACGCGTATAAAAAAAATCTAACTAAAAATTCTCAAAAAATTTTTAAAACTGTAAATTAAGAATGATAAGGTGTGATGATATTATATTTTCAAATTTTAGTATCAAAGATTCTAAGTTGTCTGACATTGAAACTTCCAAAATGAAATATACATTTTCAGTATTTGAAAAATTCTATGTATAGTCTAATAATAGTCAGATTTGGTTGAAACTTTCAATAAGATTGTATAAAAATTATTTTGATATTTGGTGAAAATTTCAAGTGTCTAGCACTATTGTTTTAAGATGTATGAATGATTATCAAAAATGAATTTTGCGAAAATCTGGTTTACATTAAACTACACTGTTTTTACTCAATTTCCGGGTATATTTTATATACGATTTAAAAATAATAGAAAAATTGAGAAAAATTACCCCTTTAATATCCTAACTAGATATATTATCTAATCTTTAGAGATTCTGAATGAATCTTTTGGATGACTGTTTTGGTCTAAAAACTACACTAAAAAAAACATTATTCTAATCGTAAAATCAATACATTCATTGTTCCATTTAGAATCTAAAAAAAAAAAATAGAAATAACTTTTAAGTATACATACATTTAACTTCAAAAAAAGAGTTGAAAAATTGCCCACCTTGTGTATATATATATATATATATATATATATATATACGTATTATGAATTATGTTCGAATACTGCAAGATTGTGGATGTTAAACTGGTTTATTATTTTTTAATTTACAAGAAAAATTTATGATTTTCGAGCAATAATTTATAGAAACTTATACATCACAGTATTATACAGCTGGACAAGAGCACAGATATAAATTATAAATATTAAATTGGTTAACTAACGAGGGTGCCGATAGATATATAAAAAAAAATACATTTTACACATATTTTATAAACAAGTAATTAGATACATATATTATTGTCAATTTTAGCAAAATAAATCCCTTGAATATAATTGAAACCATCAAAGGTATCATTATCTTAGTTCTATTACAGAATCATTTGGTTCATGGAAAATTAAAACACTGCAATGAATATAAATCTTTGGTAACTACTCTGGTTTCTAGAAGAACATGTCATCGATGAGTTATGAACTGTACATATTATGTAAGTACAGTTGTGTGTGTGTGTGTGTGTGTGTGTGTGTGTGTGTGTGTGTGTGTGTGTGTGTGTGTGTGTGTGTGTGTGTGTGTGTGTGTGTGTGTGTGTGTGTGTGTGTGTGTAAAAATGTAGCTTGATTATTATAATTTATTTAATTTATTTAAATAATAACTTTTTTTTTATCTGTTACATTTCAATGATTTTATTTTGTTTTTACACATCTTGTTGTTGAACTGACATAGCAAGCATTAAATAAAAATCCAGTAAATTACGAGTCATTGTAATTTATCCTTGAATCGTTGTTAATTTTTAAATAATTACTAAAACTTATTATTAATTTTTAATAATTGTTTGGCCGAACAATAAATCGTATAACATGCACTGGCTTTATATTCCATCACAGTTTTGGGTGGGAACCAAATATTTTTTTTTTTATTAGCCAGTATCGTCATTTTGTCCGATGTTTACATTAACAATAATTGATTTTTACTAAAAATTGGGGATTTGTATACCAGAATTTTATACGAACGATTCTCAGTACCTACGTAAATCCATAAGGCACTAACCTTAAGTTATAATGGTTTGTTTATGAGTACATAATATGATACTATTATTATTTCATGCATTTTTCAGGTCAATAGCTGAACTCTCAAAATCGATAATACGGATTGTATAAACTTGTGTACAAAAAAAAAAAAAAATGTAACACTAGCCTTTGAGTCAAAAAAAAATTAAAAAACTCCCGTACGAACAGATCAAATTATTGAATGTTTGAAAAGAGCGTGAGTTAAAAATGTTGTAAAAATCAAAAATCTATTCAGTTTTTTGCGACGAAAACTCTCGTCGTCCTTCTACGCATACACTAAACTGGGTTTCGCGTGTTGGCCACCTACACCCTACACATGACACGGAGCGTCGTGTGGTCGTCGCCGTCGTCGTAGGACGATAAACCCATCAGAAGCGGCGGCGGCGGCGTCCCGCATGGCCTTTTCCGGTAGCCTTGTGCGCGAAACACATTATTATCATCGCGTATACACGTGTGTAACTACGTGTGCAGTAGGTGCACGTACACGCATTAATACAAATATATCATACGAGCTCATATATAACAATAATGATAATAATATGAGCGCGTGACGGTGGCCAATAAAAAAAAAAAAAAAAAAAAAAAAATCAAAAAAAAACATATCGTGGCGGTGACTATAACGTTATTGTGGTTGTGACATTTATTTATTTATTTTTTACATGTATAATATCTTTCGTTCGCGATCACGCGATCCAAATATTTAGACAACGCCGCCGTGATGAATAATCGCGTCTGCGGCGGCAGCCGGAGCGCCGGACAGGAAAAAAAATCGTCGACACCGGCGACTACGACGCGCGCCTTTGGCCAGGCGTGTTGTACACGACAACGATTTTTGCCCACACAGAACCACGTATAATAATAACACCGTACACTATATATGTATATATAGGAACTGTGCACGCACCATCCGCAATACGGTTAGGTCCTTGTCGCGGTCGAATAACATGGCATACGTGTAAAAAAAAATAATATATGTTTGTATGTGTTATAGAAATTATCGCGCAGTGTAACTACGATAAAAACAGTGCTCGCGCGTATTTATTTACACGTACTACATTTTTTTTTTTTTTTTTTTAATCACTGTACTCACTCAAACAACGTGTGCAATGTGAATATAACGAATTATATGCACCAGAATCACGTAATAAAGCAATAATAATAACTATACATTTGTAAACTCGCGCGTGCACACACACATACACTCGTACGTACGCACGAATCTGTGGGCCTGGTCGGAATGTGGATGCATAATTATTATATTATACGCACGCGCGACGAGTGAGACCAGTTTGGCAGTCATTTGTCACGTATAAAACGACCCCCGTTTGTGCTGCCTAAGTCGTGCTTGAGAACGGTTCGACGACAAGTAAATCAAGCCCGTCTCGTCGCTTTTATACAATTTATTAGATATGTATATATATATACACACAGGATGATTCAGAAATTATGTTACAGAAACGTTATTATTTAGATATTCAAAGCAGAATATAATGTATATTGTGTAAGTTCCTTTATTTATTACAATCTAAAATGATAAGTGAATTTCGTATTTTTAATTACCCTCAAAGAGTAGTTTTGAAGATTGACTTTTGAAAGTCAAACCGGAACCATTTTTTTTTTTTGTCAATTAATATTGAAGAAATTTGTTTAGTAAATGTTAGTCGTCAATAAGCATTAATCGCTGCAAAACTTTAAGTATGAGAGCGATTTCAAATTTCGTGACGTTATACGTGTTTAGTGTACTACGACCGCACGGTACGCGCAACACGCATAGTGATAATAATACAATATCTAAAAACTTTTAATTGTTCTAAAGTTTTGCACCGATTAATATTTTTCAATCACTAAAATTTACTAAAAAACATCTTCACATTATCTTTGGAAAAAAAAAATATAGATTCCCATTTGACTTTAAAAAGTTAATCCCCAGAATTACCATTTGATGGTAATTAAAAAATATGAATTTTATTTACCATTTTTGATTTTTCTGAATTAATAAACTTTTATAAAATACATTTTATTCCATTTTGAATAGTTATATGATAAGATTGCTGCAATACAATTATTTAATGACTCTGTACACATACTCGTAAATACACGTTTGCGTTTTACGTACATTATTCGTCAACTTAACGATGCGACGCGCAATAAGTCGAAATATGTGTACAAGAAGTGTAGAAAGACTCAAAGTGTAAATACTGTTGACTTTATACATAATATGGTGACAATTTTTCGCGTATAATTTTTCACAACATTGGTGCGATGGAAAGAAATAATTATTTGTGATTTACTTTAATAGTATAATATGAAATCCCCACTGAATGTACCGGATCTATAAAATACAATATTTCATAGGACCTCATAGATAAATACATATATGATTTATGTATATAATCTGCTGAAACTCATACGTACACGTACTTTGATGATATTTATTAATACAAATTTTTATTTGATATTGCACTTTTACTAATTACATCAAAATTATTAAATCCCATTCTACATTACGATATAATACGCATTTACAAACGATTCACGTACCTACCTGTTTTAAATCTGATAAATGTACTTTTAACTTTCCATGTGGATTATGCGAATTTCAAAATCTATAAAAAAAAAAACACATTCAAAAGGTTTTGTTTAGGGAAAAAAAATAAATATAATACGAATATCAAACACAATATAGGATATTGTCAACAAATGCAACACCGTTTTAATGCGATTTCGGTGTATTGTTTGTTGTTCATGAAATAATATTCGATTATTTTAAAATTTAATACGTCAAAACATGAAAAGAAAATATCAATATTACACGGCGCGGAAAAGTGTCTTTTAAAAAGACCGACTTATCTATTGTTTGCCCAATGTCAGCAAACTGTAAATCAATATTTATCCGAAACGTCATAAAACGTATATTAATATTATTTAAAGATGAACAGCGGAAACGTGTTAATTTTGTATTTCTGAAGACGGTTCCCACGGACAGAGGTGTTGTGTTTACTTAACAGAACTAACCGATCCTGTGCACACAGAGTAATGGCAATTACCCAAATTACCTCGTAGAGTTATAGGAATACACAATAATAGTTACACTGTATCAGGTAGACCTAATCATGTGAGAATGTATAATATAATATATAAATAGATAATTAGTGTTTAATAGCCAAACGTAAATTTATATGACATAAAAGATTTTTGTGCTCAGCATAATAACATTTAGACGCATATTTATAGTTAATATGTTATGATATAAAGTATTTGTTTTCCGTAGATTTTAAGTGTATTCATAACGCGTACCCGTCATACATAACGAATAATTGCAAATCTAAAAAAAAAAATAATAATTTCCTCTCTTCCACTTGAATATTTACATATTATTGAAATAATATTTGTGTTTGAGACAATATTGTACTTTATGATGGGTTCAACGATATTCTATTACTCGTGGCCTATGACGAGAATACAAATCACGTGTAAAAAGATTCTATCAACCATTTGAATATCTGACGCTTTGAAAAACCTCTAACTGCTTTAAACCTTCAACGCACGAATTTAGATACATGAGAATTTTCGTAATTATTTCAATAAATAAATTATTTCTTCAAACAAACCACAGTTTAAACAAAGGAGGTGCTAAAATTTTTTTTAAGCATAATTTTTTTTATTTTTCCATCAAAAAATCTACAAAATACTTCATTAGTTCTTTTGATACTGTTATTATCAAAATAATAATGTCTTGATGATAAAAAACTGAGATTTACATTTGAACTCGAAAAATTATTTTAGGTACTTGGCTAAATATAAAATAATCAATATTAAAATCTCTCAAACAAACTATAATTATTATTATTTCATTAAAATACGGAAAATGCACAGAAAATCTTTAAACGTAATTTTACAAAATTTACAAAGTTAGACCCAGACCATTTGTTGGGTTTTTCATTGTTATTTATCTTTAATAGTTTACACAATTTCCACCAACAACACAATGAATGTAACAAAAGAAATTAAATGCAGACTGAAAACAATATCTAACCTTTTAAAAGAAATTGAGGATATTTTGAATGGACAAGAATCTGAATCTGAGACTGAACTGTTAGAAGACCATTCGTGCATCTGTGTTTGTGAACAAGAATCGAATCCTGATGTATTAAAAGTGAAACCCCATCACACTAAAGACGACCGCAGTAAAAATGTTGAAATTAAATCTACGATACCAACTTTTTTTGAAAACCGAGTAAAATATAAAGGACTGGAAAGTAAAAGTAATAACAGTAATTGTATCAACGACATCAACGCATATACTCTGAAAAACTGTAAAAAAAATCACGAAAAAAGTAATAAATTACACCAAAATATAAGGTGTAACAATACAACTAATAAACAAGTCAATAACATATCAAAGCATTGTTCCAATGAAAATTTTAAAAGAAAATTAAATGATATTCGACAAAGGTTTATGGCACAATTTGAAGAAATCAACAAAGATGATACCTAAACTCACGCAAGATGACGCGATTCAAAATAATTTATAAATGTAAATACCTAAACAATCAGCCAATGACTTGAGTTTCATATTACTATTTAAAGTAAATATTATATATTATACAATCGATTAATAATTTTAAAACATTGTTAAAATTATGAAATATTAATTTGTATACCAACCTTCTTAGAATTAATGGTTTATGAGTCAGTAATATCAAGAGATAATTGTCCCTATAGTATGCATGATCTTCAATTGTTTTTTAGCGAAAGAAAATGTACCTTCGTTTATTAACAGTATTTACAATAAAATATATTGATTATTCTGTGAAAATTCAATTTAAAATTAGTATGTCACCAATACTTTGGACATATTTTTAAAACTTTATATTAAATAAAGAAAAGTAAAGATAAATTTCAATTAGTACTAGGTAGTAATAAATACAATTTCATACTTAAATTGATAGTGAATTTCAAAATAAAATAATTTATGACTAATGGTTCTCACTAGAAACTTCTATATACCATTATTATATTATTACTCATCCAAAGTCAATAGCTCTGAAAACTTCCCCTAATTTCTTAGAAAAAACCTGTCCTTAATGTTTTTTAAGATTATTTTAAATTTATGTATTATACAAATTATTTAAATAAAAATATACATAGACTCCTATAGTTGTTTGCTAAAATGAATTAATTAATACATGAATTAAAATAATTTATCAAAAATATATTGTGTATGAGAATTATTTATATTTTAAATTCTGAGTAACAATGTATTGGGTTTACAATGAAGTGTGTTTTTTTTCATGTAATTAGTTTTAGGTAGTTATAATGCCCAAAAGTATCATTCAGCATCTTTATAGAAACGAAATCAAATGTATTCATAACTTCAAAAGAAAAATCTAGATACTTAAAATGTTCACGATTTATTATTGATATATTGTCACATACGTATTACTTGATAAATGTTTTTAAACAATTAAACAACTTATGGGCTAAAAATAGGACTTTGAAAATACTTTGTATTAGTATGTTTATTTCTAATAACATTTTTAATTCTTGACGAAAATACCTAAAAATATAATATGATCAAAGAAGGTTTGTATGAGGAAATACATTACATTAACGATGATGAAAAAATTACAAAAATCGTTACTCAGGATTTTTTATTTTTTTTTTTTGTAAGTGTTATACTAAATTTTTATACGATTTTCACAGAATCAACTGTTTTAACAATTTTAAACTTTATATGTGTGCAAAAAATGATTGGCACATCGAATCAAAATGGAACTTTGGGTACAGATAAAACAATATCTTTTGAATCTTTAGGTAAATTTTTTCTTTATTAAGAAACAATATTTAAAAGGTTTTAATGAAATAAAAAGCTATAGAAAATTAAACTAAAATTAGTTTAATTTCTAAACGGTATATTTTTACACTTCAGTTTTATATTTTACTTTATTAAATTTATTATTTTTATTAATACTATCTAAAACGTTAGCACAAACTACTGTATAAGTAGCTTTAGCTATATATCTACATTTCCGTATTAATCGGTTGCTACAATTTTTTTTATATAACTTTGTAGTATGGCATTTTTATGAATTAATATTTGTATGATAAAATAATTAGATTGAAATGAATTATTCTTGTTACTATTCAAAAACATTTTTATTTGAGACTTGCAACAATAATTGTCTATCATATGGGTATCAATTTTTCGAAAACTAGTTTATAGTAAAATCGTTATTTGAGTTTTGCTCGGAGTCATTTCCAAAAACAATGTTTTATCATTAATTTTAAATTTCAAATAATTTCTTGCTTAACTATCGTTTGGCAGATGATGGGTTGGTAAAAATAGCTCATCCAAGGTTCTTAATGCTCACCACCTATCACTACATTATCCTGTCCAAGGACCGAAGGGACAAAAAACGAACTTCCACCATCATTATCTTACCGGCTTTTTATGATTTATTTAACAATAAAAATATGCAAAAGTGCAATGGTCATTAAATCCTGAATTTTATGTTATAGTTATATTTATATTTACCTTATTTCATTACCTAATCATAGAGTTTTAAATCCTAATGAAAAGAAAACAATCGACTATAAAATATTATGTGAAACACATTTACGCCTTTCTCGAATACGTAGGTATATTCGAATACAAGACAAGTGCGTGAACGATTGAACTGATTAAAGAAGACACTGCGCGTGCTTTTACATAAATTTTGTTTTTACTCCTCCCCCGCACCTTGGGGTCATCGCGTGCGAAATTTATAGCCATAAAATTGCTTTATACAAACTATTTAATCGATACGTTTCAAATCGTATTGTATTAATTGCTATGTTATATACAATTGATGTACTCAAGTTACGTGATAATCCTATGTAATTTTTTAGTTGCGTAAATTCACTACGCATATACCACATCCGAAATGTAATCGGATGTCGATACCTGAATCCATATATTATTTTGTATTACTTTTATTTACGTGATAATTTGACATATGTATAGTGTGATTATTATTATTATTTTTTTTTTTAATTAGTAAGTTTTTTAGGCGGAAAATAGAGACAAGGCGACTCCTTTGACCTTAATATCCGTGTGGTTATAATTATCAAAAATGATGTAATCGGCGCATGTTGTAGCGTCTTACTTAAATCACTAGAATGACCGCTTAAAGAAAATTCGGTCCGTTCGGTAAACGTCACCGATCAAGCTGACACACCGAATAGTGCGGAACGTTAGTTCGATCGATTTATACGGTCCCGTGCGGGAAATCGTTATCCAAGTGAAACAAATAACATTTGTCATAGTTAATGAAACCACTTGTTTAAGACCGTTCATAAAACACGATAAATCGGTATGATTCAGTATAATACCAGAAAACCGTATCGGCAGGTATGCTACGTACATATTATGCTTCCTGCAGCTTACCCGTGTTTAACAAACACTGTATATTAAGGTGGAGAGGGGTAGTGGAAGGGTTTGTGACAAGAAATGGCGATTGTGTTTATGTGTTAAGGTAACGTGGAAAACTAGGTGATCCGAACGATATATCAACCATTATAATGCAATGAACCCTGTATTTGATGAATGTGTGGTGTCTTAATATGTTTTTTATACTTCACGATAATTTGTCATATACACTGATGCGTATCATACAACGAAATATAGCAACCACTATTTTCACTACGATGAAAATAATAAAACTGTATAGGTGCGCAATAATTATTTACAATATATATATACATGAAAAAAATCGTTTTATTTCATTCGATTCAAACGCAAGAACGTAGATAGGAGGTTCAAGGATTTTTAATTTTAATCATCTAACTATTATCTCACCTTATACCAGGCTAATTTAGCTACCAGAAATAAGAACCCATGCAGCAATATTTAACAACAAAGTTATACATTGTTTCCTTCCACGCTGACGGCTATTGTTTCAGCTGTGTATGTAATATGTAACAAACCCTACTCTACCGTCTCATCACTGACTTAATTGAACCAATTCAAATATACTCCAACATTTTAATTCTATTAATTACGCGTGAATTTGTGTCGTACGGGGTTAATTGCCCTGCAATTACTACGATCTGATTAGAAGCCTGCTGTGTGGCTTTACATGTAGTATATATATGTAATCCACTAATAATGATAATAATTATAATTATTATTGTCGGTACAAAATCTACTCGATATATTAAAAAAAAAAAAAAACAACATCAACCGTTGAACGGTTTTTAATTTCAACTACTTATATGTACATTGTACACTTAATGTATGGCAGACAGCTGTTCGGTTTCTCTGTACGTACGCCGGTATGTCTGTACACCCTAAAACCGACGTGCAGAGACAGGTTCGAACGGTTATGATATTATTCTATCCCGTGCGTTATACTATTGTTGTGTACCGTGAACGATGGCCAGGGTGTGCATGAATGCACGGACGCACTGCCGAGTGTTTTGATATGAAACGTGAATATAAATGTAATATTTGGATCACGGATTGTTTTTTATTTTTACCCTATCAGTCATGTATTGACACGGCTTCACCGCGAGCTGTCCGCGTGCGCACGAGAATGCTGTCCGTTGGAATGCATGCCTAGGTAGGTACACGCCACCGCCGACGTTATTAATATTTGACCACGTAAAATAATAACGTTTTAATACCTTGATAGGATCTGACATATGAAAAATGATGCACGAAGCTAGGGGGGCCCGCTCCGGAGTGTATGTGTTTATACATATATATTTAGAAATGAGAAAAAATTCGTCCGTTCATTGTTCTTACCGAATTTATTTTTTATCCTCGGTACGATTCCATTATTAAAAAACTCGACTGACGTCATGTGGAGAGCGACAATATTGTGTTCGGTAGGACCATTTTACAGGCACCGACCAATAAATCTTGACACGCCGCAAAGATCTCTTGCGAACATGCGCACGCTACACACACACACACACCACGTATTATTATATTCATATACGTACGTGTGTATGTGTGGGTCTATGTCTGTGTTGTCTGAACAACGCGGGTCCCTTTTCCTTTTTCTTTTAACTGCTGACGGCGTATAATCGATTCGGACGTACTGTGGCGTATGCGACGACGGCGCGGCAGTGGCAGCCACGACTCAGCTGCCCCGCGACAAAAGCAATAATAATCCGCAATTAATAACGCTGACACGTTTCTCGTCAAAAAGCATATAATAACGTAACGTTTCGTCGGCTCCGTCGTCGTCGTCGTCGTCATCGTCTCCGTATTATACGGTAACGTGTGATTAATTGTAGGTACGCGCGCGCAACACACCGGCCCACAGACGCCGGGCGTGGCGAACGCGCGCATACGTTATTTTTACACAGGGTACGACCACGAGAGCTGTGTATGCAACGTATTAATGCTACATTACAATAGGTATACATTAACACGTACACACGTACAGCGTGTTTATTCGTATGTTCACTGGGGAGTATGAAAAAGATGAAAAAATATGCGTGAAATAAAATGCAGATGCCCGGCCGTATTTAGTAAATGCCTCGTACAAGTGCTTCGAGTATTCTACGGCATATAGTGTAAACAGTTTTCGATTCGAAACGATGCGATTCTCAGGTGTAAAACGATCTGACGAATTTTTCGGTCCCCGTGAATGTTTTCGTACAGTATATTATTTGAGTATTTATTCTTTATTTTATGATTAACGCCGTTTATAATGTGTGACGGAAAAGAGAAATAATTAAGTGGGGTAATTATCCGTGTGCATGATTTCGTTAGCTATGTACACGATTGACATCGGTAATTACACACATAAACACACACACACACACACACACACACACACACACACACACATATTCGTCAGATCGGCAAAGAGCGTAATGATTAAATAACGCGGTTCTTATATAGATAGAATTCGTTTACTGTCATGGTGAACACACATCGATACTAAATTAGCCAAATGTCTTACATCAAAGACTTATGGGTACAATTAATGATATTTACGATCAAGTTTAAACATAGGCTTTCATAAAAAAAACTCGTTAATTTGTTAAATTTATTGTCGAATTTATGTTTTCAAGGTTGCATAAAAAAGTCACATGACACAAAATCGCCGTAGGCGTGCGCTACTGCATATATTTGGCGAATAGAACATCTAAAACACAATCACACATAAAAATTTCAAAATAGGCATGAAAAAATCTGTTTTAAATAAATGTTTAACCAATAATATTTTATTTTATTTATCAATAACAGCAAAAAATTGAATTTTCAAAAAAATTCCCGTAGTGTCGTCTTTTTCATGGAGGATAATCCGTCGTTGGTTATAACTATCGATCAGTTTTACGTAGCCTATAATAGTTGAGATATTATACGGGCAAACAACTGAGCGGGACGCGTATAACCAGTCCGTTTATCATGCACTAGCTGCCACGACTCAAGTGGGACATACATGTTGAAACGAAAAAAAGGGAGCCGTCTTGAAACAAATGGTAATCGAACAGGGTGTTGACAACGGATAATAATGATTATAATATTATTTTGACGTGAGCCACTCTTACTGGAAATCAATCCTACGACTAGTAGCTACCGCCACAAGATTTACATACGTTGCAAGATAATTTCAATCATAATCATTTTTCAAAACAACCATTTCATTAATCACCTCCGCTGAAACCGACCGTAGGCCAAGGCATTTATGGAGTGCCTGGTAAATGTTGATGTTATAAAATATGCCTATATTGATCAAATCAAAAAAAAAATCTTGGACTATATTTTGAATGGTTCTCAAAATCATTTGTCTAATGTGTTTCATTCACTCTTTAGTGCAGATATAGCTGTTTACTGAATGAAAATCGTATTATATGAACATTCAAATTTGATTTTGTCAACGGTAAATTAGATATTTATAAATTTAATTTTTTTGGATCACTATTGATTCGTCGACGATAATTACTATTCACTCCATAGCCGATTTCATTTTCCGATGGGCATTAGTTAAGTTTATTTTTCGATGCTACATTCAACTAACATTCTTTATTTGTACGTTATTTGATGAAAGTACAATATGATACTAACAAGTGTATGATATGTACAATCAAGATAATGGAACATAAGGTAGGAGATAAATAAACACTACGTGAGAAATAAATAAAGGGATTACCAAATCGACAGGGACACGAAGTCATTAAATTGAAATACCATCTACGATAACTGATGTACTATAGTAATTTAAACGGGAGTCGATAAAAATCCAGCAGGTGACTGGAACGACTAGGTATCTAAAGGTACACACTCAATCATTAGTACCATATGATTTTCATGCACAGTGAGGTTTTTTTATTGAACGTATTGTATTGAGTGCAATGTCATGGATAGTTATTAAATTTAAAAAATAATGTCACAACCATATAGAATTTTGGATTCTACTACCTACGTAAAAAAAAATAATAATAATAATAATTATAGTAGTTATGAATGGACTCTGTAACAAAGTATCTACAGTCGGGTCGCGATAATCCGAACACAGGCTAATCCAAAAGACGCGGCAATCCGAACAGGATTGAGAATTATCTTATCGCTATATGTAATATGGACGTATGTAGAAACCAGTGTACAAAAAAAAAAAAAAAAATCAATATTTTAAATAATAAGGTTCATAATTATACTCATAATTATATTGATATTTTTATGTATTCATTGTCTTTTGAAATTACGAATTTGTACACGATTAATACTGATAAAAATAAAATTTCATAATTTAAATTACAATAAAATTGATGTTTTTTTTTAACCTATAGGTAATCCTAACAAATCGCTAATTCGAACGACCCCTTTCCCCAATCTCCGTCGGATTATCGAGACCCGACTGTATATATTTTTTCAACGAATCTAGTATCTCATTAACCATCTGATTGTATAAATCACTGAAATATACTCATAACTCTTACCACCAGAAAGCTAAAAAGCAATTAGCCCAGAAACTCATTAAATCAATAAAAAAAATTAATTTAAGTAAAAATATAAAAATATATTATACAGTGTGATCACGCTATTCGGTACCACTGAATATCTCAGTTGAGTGACATTGTATTGAAATGGAGTTTTCGGGAGGTGATAGGGAGTACTTAAATACATATTTTCAGACCAATTGCAAATTTTTAGCTCTCTCGGTACGCGCATGCGCAATACAACTTACTTTTTTTTAAATGACAACCCACATATTTTTCTGCAGATTCAGGTAGGGTATTTTTTTTTAAACATTTATTGTATAAAAAGTTTTTTTCTATTTTCAAAACTGACCAAGTTAGAGTAAGTCAAAATTTGAATTTATGCATAATTCGTGTACAATGATATTTTCATTTAAATAATAATATAAATGTGAAATAATTAAACATTATTTTTAGTGAATGATATTTCGTCAACTGTATTAACTAAATGTAGAACAAAGTAGTTATAATAATAATAATTATTATTATTATTAATGTTATAATAAAAAATTAAATGATTAAATAAATTTATCTTATGAATTGTTCGAAGTTTTCACCATCATATTCTAAACATGATTCCAGTCATTTCAAAAATTCAGTCGATGTTGCTGCCTTGATTTGGTCCTCACTTAAGATATCACATGTTGCTTGTATTTTGTTTTTTAAGTCCTGAAGATTGGCAGATAGAATCTCCGGTACGCAAATGTTGGACATAATCGATTTTATATGGGCGCATTTTGTGTTTTTTTAGAATTGTTTGAACATAACCATATGAAACTCCACTTTCGCGAGCAACAGCCTAATTGACGACCGTGGATAAGCCCTTATGTATGCTAGTACCTGTAATTCTGTATCGTCATCTAACATATTTTCTCTGCGCCTTTGCTGGTTTATTTGTCTGCCAGGAAATGTTCCTTCCTGATGCAACCCTTTTAAAAGTCGTAAAACATAATTAGATGGTGGATGGTATCTTTCTGGATATCGTTCGGCATACGTCAAAGCAGCCAGGCGTTTATTACGTTGACATTCACCATAAATTAAAACAAACTCAACTTTTTCAACGTTATTCATATTTAAAAATTATAATTTATTGAAGCACTTAATAACCAGTCATACACGGATATCGCACACACTTTGTTCGAGTCTAGTTACAGAATAAAAGTAAAATAATATTTTTCATCAAACCCATAATAATTACATTACCTGCTTATCTTATTGTTATTAGAGTTATTTTAAAATTAAACAAAATTAAACTTTAAAAATAGTTAAGATTTTAATCCAATTATATCAGTTTACTAAATAAAAATTATCACATACTCGAGATATTCATTCTAGTGACCAACAGTAATATCAAATTATTATTTGGAAACAGACAAAGTAAATTAAACATTTATTTCACACTTATCATTGTACACGAATTATGCATAAATTCAAATTTTGACTTACTCTAACTTGGTTTTTGAAAATAGAAAAAAACTTTTTATACAATAAATGTTTAAAAAAAAATACTCTACCCGAATCTGCAGAAAAATATGTGGGTTGTCATTTAAAAAGAGTTAGTTGTATTGCGCATGCGCGTACCAAGAGAGCTAAAAATTTGCAATTGTTCTGAAAATATGTATTTAAGTACTCCCTATCACCTCCCGAAAACCCCATTTCAATACAAGGTCACTCAACTGAGATATTCAGTGGTACCGAATAGCGTGATCACACTGTATAGATATAATAAATATATATATATACAAATTCAGAATGCTACTGATGAGAAGTTTCCTCTAAAACGTATTCATGTCATTCAAATATTCTTTAAATTAAAAAAAATACCTATAGTGTTTACTCCTTCGTAAGCATAGGTTAAAAATAATTTTCATTCATAAAACGAAAATAATAAAATTTGTATTTGTAAATATTTATTCGTAAAGGATAATTTTAAAAATTTTATAAAAAAATAATTGTTTTAAAATTAAAAATATATATATCACAGCATATTTAATACATTATATCATGGATAAATTTTAAGTAATTTTTATTTTGAAAATTGTAGAAATATTATGTAAATGGTACATAACATATTCGTATACAGCACGGTTATCTACACAGGTTGGAACTCGCGGCTTTAAAACACGTCGATGAAGTGATGAAAGTGTGAACTAATAGCGCTAGTAGTAGTTGGCCCGATTTTAACCCATGGAATATATGTAGATCGTATTTTTAATCCTAATTTATGGATAAAATATTCGATTTAGAAGACAACTACATTTATAATTAATTATACATATAAAAATATACTAATTTTCGTAAAATTTTTACTTAAATTTTACTTAAACTCAAATTAAATATAGCTTTGTATGAAATGGAAACAAATAAGTAAAAAATTACACTTATAATATTTTACTTATTGTTATTAATTAGTTTCACTTTCAAAAAAATAAATTTCTACAAAATTGCGTACTATTGAATGTCACTAACTATAAAATAGTTAAATAATTAATTTTTTTTTGAGCGTGAGAACTATTAAAGCTAGACTGTTTTAAATTTCAAATTTAGTATTGTATTTTATTTACACTTACCTTTACCGCTACATTTAAATTACATCAATAACTAATGTGGTTTAATTTGAAATTAAAAAAGAAAAAAAAATAGTACCTACACCAGAATAATTGTTTTATATCTTATTAAAATTATTTCTTGCATATATTAAACCATGGGTAAATTGACTATTTAAAATAATTGGGTTTTTACTTGAGACTTACGCTATTATTAATTATTTGAATGGCATGCAATACAATAACAAAAACTGATTTTTGTGCACTACACAAAGTAAAAATTTCCATTGCACAAAATGTATTTCACTGCACACTAAACAAAAAACCTGCTCATATGGTTCACGATAGTGAAATTGATTTAATAATGATTCTGAGTGAAGCTTAGTAGACAATTATACTACTAATTTTTAGAGAATGCAAAACCCTATAAAAAATAATTAGATATATTATCGAATCTTAAGTAATATAAAAATAACAGAATAATTCATGCCAATTTAACTATACAATTTACATAGGTATATAAAAAAGAAAGAAAAACATAATTGTAAAACTATTATTTAGTATTATATCACTTTACCCAAAATCTAAAAAACTTTAATGTAGTAATTCACATGAAATAAGATAAATATTATCAAAGTGAAAAAGTGAAATTCTTTCATTTTTATTTTATTTTTCAGTTATCTTCAAACCTGAAATCAAATCAATTAAATTGTAATAATTATAAAACTTTTTTTTAAGCATAGAATAGTGCAAATCAAGCAAGAGCGTTTCTAAAAAAGCTTTAATAAAGCAATGGATACATTTTACAGTTTACAATTTTAAGTATTATATAATTTTGATATTTTTTTTTTCTCTCTGCAAATTTTTTTGAGTTTTAAATTTTCTTGGTATGAAAACTGTCGAAGCCTTAATTGAAGGAAGTAGACAATTATTTCTATTGCTACAGTTATTCTGTGTTCATTACAAGTGTACTTAAAATTAAAGTTATTTTCAGTGATTTCTTCAATGACTAATTCAAAAACATTAAAATTTCTACAATGTTTTACAAATGAGTCTTCTACATTACTGAGGAAGTTATATAAATGAGAGTTTGGAAATCTAAGCCCGCCTTTGGATTTCAAATTAAGCAACTCTGCAGCAGGATGGTTGGAATTCCCAGCTTCTAAAAATTCTATGCAAGCAGTACATTTTTTGTTTTTCAAAATTTGAAACGTCACATACCCACATAAATAGTATAATAAACAATCTCTTGAACTTGATTCCTCATCATAATATTCTACGTTTGGCAAAACGTCACATGGTTCCCACAGACCTTCTTCAATAAGCTTATCTAATTTTGTTCGTAGTTTATCAATTTTTTGATGCCTTTCTGAAGTTTTATCATGAAATATGTCATGTAAATCACTTAATGATATACGAGGAACATCAAGGCTATTTAATTGACAATTTCCATACTTAGGAGGCTTGATGACTGAGTATACTGAGAGAATCTTATATAAATGAAGAAAGGTGGGTGTTGTCGGATGGTCATTTGGACCAGAAGCTTGCCTTATAATACCGAAAAATTTCTAAAAAAAAAAAAACTATATTTAATAGTTCATTAAGGTTAAATTAAAAATGTTAAATTAATTCAAACTGACTTCTAGGGGATCCTGACACATCTTCCCTGTTAAAACATATTTAAAATCACAATTGTTTAGTAAATAATTCGAAATATCAACTGTAGATTGGATTGTAACACGTAAGCCTTCAATAGTAGAGTTTGTTAAAAAATCTTTTGGTTGAATATTTCCAATTTTCATTTCATTTTCCCAAGAATTCAAATAAGAAATCGCGTCTTGAAAGTTCTTAAATGAGAGTTACAAAATAAAAATAAATTAATCACAAAATGTTATAATATGACATATTTTGCTATTCTATAATAATTGATTTATGCACCTATTTAAATTGATTGAATAAAAATGTTGCACATAATTTAATGTTTTTAAATAATCTTACCTGGAAGGCATTGTCATTCAGTTTAAGACCCTGCCATGGAAGATTACGATTAAAATTATCAAACAAATTATTCCAGAACTCTGTAAATCGTATAGTTTCAGTAGAACCTTTTAACAAGAGACATCCTTTATCTGAATAATATTGCATGGCTTTTGCCATGCTTGAACTTAAAACCTATGCAAATTAATAATCAATTTAAATTTAATATATTAATTGTATGCTAGTTTAATAAAACCTACCTGTGTGCAAAGGCGTACACGCATTTTCGACATTGATGTCAATTCTAAATGTTGTAAAGTAATTCTAGGTATGGCACGCAAATTTCCAGGATTTTTAATATCTTCATTATATACTTCTCTATAATAATTCCAACATATTTGATCTGAATTTGCATTTACCTAAAATCAATTGTTATGTTAAGTAAAAAATGATTATTTCTAAAAAAAAAAAAGTTTTTGTCAGAATTATTATTTTAGTTGATGTTTAAAACATTTTTTACTTACTTGAAGACATTTATTATTATATAATCTATTACGAACACATTTAAAAAGATGCACAAAATCAGAAAAAGCATACACTTTTCTATTTGGGTCTGTTGGATGTTCAAAATAGTTTTTAAAATTATCTTGTTTGCCATTCACACCAAGTTCTTTCCACATTCTCCTGTTTGTAGTTGCACCATCACACACTATGCCTTCTACCAGTAATCCAATATTTTCCAATAATGTTATAGCTTTTAATAATAATTGAGCTATTATTACCCCTAAAAATTAATATTTTTTTAAAGGTAAATTTTTTATACTTGTTTCATATTGCATATTATATATCAACAATTTATCATATTCAAATACCTTTTATTTCACCCTTGGATGCAAAACAACCTATTGTCTGATAAAAATTAGAGCCTAAAGACTGCCACATAAATACTAGTGCATTGTCTGCATACTCTTTATGTTGGCTTGTATCAATATCATTACCATAATCCTCTAAGCCAAGGTACGTTAAATTTGATGAATTTACTGACAGACTCTTACGTAAGTTAACCGCATCAAATATTAAAACTCCATGTTTAGCTATTTCAGACATATGTTCCTTTTTTTTCTCAAGAAGTCGCATAAAATCTTCATCAAAACCACAAGATACTTTAAGACATGACAAATGTTTTCTTACAGTTTTTGGATGAGGTAAAGGCATTAATGCACTTTCACGTAGATATTTATAGGCAGATGGTGAACGAATATTAAACAAAAGACAGAGCATGAGCCAATTATCACTATATCGGCGATTTTTGGGGTTTTTAATTTTACTTGCGGCAAAACACTCCATTATAAGACTTTTTTGGGAGTCATTCATACCAATCATCTTATCTTGAATCATTTTTTCTGTACATTCAGCCATGTTTTTGTGAGCAACAATTATTTCTTCTTTAAGATAATTTATTTTTTTTTTATTATTAACTACACTTCTATGAAGATTTTGAGCTTTTTTTCTAATTGCATTTACTTTATGTTTTTTAGTAGGTGACAAAACTAGATTTTCTTCACAACCAGCTGCCTTTCTTTTTTCTTTTAACATTAAAACATTATTTAACGTCTTACACTTATCACAACTTTTGGCTTTGTTTTTTATTATAAGACAACATTCATTATGTTTTAAAAGATTAACACAAGAATTAACAGCACATATTGTTTTTGGGACATTTGGAAATAACTCAGCTTTAGGCCCACCATGGCAAACAGAAACATTTTCAAATTGTTTGATATTTTCAAAAAATCCATCAACGTTAGTAGCAGGAATTATACTAAGTTCATTATGATTTATTTTTTGTCCGAATATCCAAAAAGAAATTTCATTAAGTTTTGTAATTTTAATACATTTCTCCACTATTGGAAATGATGATCTCGAACAAAATGTAATTATGCATAACTCATCCGGCTTATTGTTACAGATTGGCTTTTTGATCCATGGAAGAGGATACTCTAGTTCAATCAATAAGTCATATAAGTTTTCTGAAACAAATTAGGTATATTTTCATTAATTAATAAGTTAAAAACAATAATGAAATTCAATAAATATATTTAAAAAATGTTTTTATAGAATAATACCTTTTATAAAATATTAGTGTTTAAAATTTAAATATATAAAAAAATAGGTACTTATAATTTTTATACAATGAATTAAAAAAAAAATTAGGTATTCACTGTTTTTTATTTTCTCTAATATTGTAAAATGTATTTTAGTGTCTTTTATTTCTAAAAATGCATAATTTGTAAAAAATATTAAATTAACAATAATCAGGAGAGGTAAATGAGGAAATATGGAAAAAATATAATAAATTAAGTCAGTATATTTAATATATATATGACATGTTGAGGTTAAATCTTGGAAAAAGGGATTGATGAAACTTCATATAATAATTTATATTTATTACCTAATTTACAATTCATTTTAACTTAAAATAGATATTTAATAAGCCTTAATTAGTCATATAATAACCAACTTTAACACCAAATAAGCATTTTTTTTTTTTTTTTATTAAGTATTACCTTTTGAGGGTGGCATATCAGTGTTATATACAAGTGTCATATTATAATCAGTATCATTTTCAATGACTGGCATACAATTATCTTGAACATTCCTAGATAGAGATTTTCTAGTAATTTTTTGTTTTGTAGATAAATATGATGGGCCAGGAAAAATTGAAGGCACTGTCCCTTCTTTTAACCTCGGTTGTTTATATGGAATCTAAAAAAAATTAGATACATATAAGTATATAACATTATAACATTAAAATTTAAAATAATGCCTGATTAAAATTTATTTGTACGTCTATTCTAGACATATAAATATAAACTTATAATGTGTGTCAAATAACATACATATAGATATAAAAAAATAAATACAATATGCGTTATATATTATATATAATAATATATATATTTATAAAAATGTATATTTATAATTTATTAAATTATTTTAATATAAATTATATATAAGGTAAGAATGTTTGATTTCACTTTTAATTTATACTAACCTTTACTATCATTGTTTTTTCAGTTCCTGATTCCCAAAAGTATATTATGTCATCTTTATGAAAATGTTTTGAACATACATATGTTTTATCTGTTAGAACAAAATCTTTTCTGGGTATGGCTTTAGCCCATTTTGCTCGAAGTTCTGGATTTTTAGGGACACAAAACTTGGAAATTTTTTCTGAATTGCTCTTGTAACCAGATGTGCAATTCACAACACAGCATTTCACCATTGTATAGTTAAAAATAAAAAATAAAACAAATAATAATAAATACAACACAATA
>CM050404.1:48248401-48435901 GCA_027580255.1 Therioaphis trifolii
AACAACCGAATAATAATGGATTAAATAGACTTTATCGGCTCTTGCAGTCGAAAGATACGGGGCATGCTTTGGACGCTCAACCGATACTGTATCCGACATTGCATAAAACGTTGGACGAATAGATTTCCTATCGACGACGGTGAAAAATAATAAACTCGACGTTCTAGTAACGTGCAGGCGCGGTGCTCAATGATACCGATTTCCGACGTGAAAATCGTTGATGTATTTAATCGAGTCGTGTGTGTTTGTTGATAACGCCATGTCAACGGAAACGCGTTAGGTTAACCAACAGAAATGCGGCAATTTCGAACCCACTACTCAATATATACACATATGAAGACAAAAAAAAAACAAATCAAACAAGTCCTAGACCAAAAATGGCTCATACAATGGATAAACCAACATACAAAATTAAACCAAATAAAAAATAACATACAGACATGGAAAAACCCCGGACTTAATAGAAAAGAGGAAACTATATTAAATCGTCTAAGAATAGGCCACACTTTCATCACACATAGGCATCTTATGGAAAAAAATGATCCCCCCATATGCGAAATGTGTGGAGTGGACCTCACAGTAAAACATATTATTACTGAATGCCGAAAATATGATGACATGAGAAAAAAATACGACATATCTCAACAAATCGGAGAAGCATTAGGACCTGACACCCAATCAATCCACAACATCATACAGTACATAAAAAAAATCCAGCTATACAACCTAATTTAAGCCCTTTTTCCACAAGATATATAATACATAATTGTAAATATTTTAAATTACTGTAAATTGTAAACTAATGGCCACAGAAGCCGATGTTTTATATGATCAATAAAAAAAAAAAAAAAAAAAAAGAAATGCGGCAATTTCGATCGATTTTTTGTGTACGTAGTAAGCATCAATCGGCGTTGCTACAATCGACAAATGACATCCGTTTCGTATGCGTGCGAACCACGAGAGCTTAAGGCATCGGTACGCGTGCACGCGTGCGTGTGAATATAGAAAAACAGATGCACGGTTGTTACCATATAAATATATGTATATATATATATATACACATATGTATATACAGATATACGTGTGTATAACATCCGATAAATCTCGTGGTATGCGTTGAGCCGTCCTTGGCCGATTTGAAAATCATGTAGTGTATTTTTCGGTCGTTGCGTCGAAGCGAGCACATGCATATACGATCGTGAAAATCCATTGATCCGCATTATTATTATAATTATCGTAAACGGGATGTCCCGACATCTGATCATTATATTATAATTCGATGCTCTGTACCTTCGTGGTGGTGTAACCGTTACAAGGTCACGTCGCACCGTGGCGGCTTAGAAGCAACGTGCGAAATGGCGTTTGGAACATTGAGATGATAATCGGTGGTTTGCGAGCGGGTAAAACAACGCCGTGGAGCTTACAAAGAGGATCAATAGAATAATGATAATAATAATAATAATAATAATAAAAAAAAACATTGGTGGCATAGACGTAAATAATATTTTTTTTTTCGCACGAGCGCTGCCGCCACCAAATTCCAACTCGCGGATAATCGTCGTCACCGCCGTATTAACAGTCACGAACTAATTGCTCAACTCGAGAGAGGATTGTGTTCAATAATTTAATAATAAAAACAACAGTGTCTTTTCATCGTCGCTCTGAATCACTGCTTTTTGCCCCGGCAAAGTCGTATATGTACGTGCATACCTGTATAGTATACAGTGTATACGCGCGGGACGCGAGGCGATGTGTATAGGTAAACGCACGACGTCGAACGGAGGACACTTGAAAATCACCGTTTACACACGTACGTTCGTCGTGTGAATTCTTTTGCGAACGGCTGCTGTCGGGTGAAAGGTTCAACGTGTTAGCACGGCTCTTGGTACGTGTTGCACTAAGTACATATTCGACGATCTCGAATCGCGTCGATCTGAAATTCTGAACACGGATTCGAGAACGTTTCAAATCTAAAAATTAAAATAATAAAACATTACGCTACAATGTTATACGTGATAATAACGATTGCGTTTTTGTATTTGATCAGAAAACGTTTTGTGAGTGACAGTACTGAAATTTTAATCGGATTTAATTTTTTTCAGCAAATCAATTGCGCTCTCGGATTAAATTGCACTTAAAAATGAATAATGACCCTCGATATTAAAGAGGTATTTTATTTAAACTGCCTAAAATCATGTATAGAAAACATAAGCAAAATTAAGAAAATTGATTCTGCATGCACAGTCATAATAAGTCAACATATGTCAAAGATACTATCTTTTTGAAGTCTACTGGGAACAACACTTGGCACAGTTTTACTTGTAATTAATTCTACTTTCTCGAAATTATTTATGTTTTGATTACAGCTTACTCTGTGGGCTCAAGTGTATATGCGTTTATGAAAGAAATTATATAAAAACATTATAAACAATCATATGATTATTGAACTAAAATTCGCACAAGTAAATATAAAGTATATCATAACTCCAGTTTATCCATAAAATACAGTAGACATGAGATATTTTAGTGATTATAATTAGTATGATATGCTGAATATACAATTTACATTTGTACGAATAATACATATGAGTAATATTAATACAGAGAGTGTACGTTTAACATGTGACAAAAAGAAATAGTAAATGGCAAAAATGTTTAGAAATGAAAATTTATGGTTAAGATTTTTATAATAGATAAAACCATAACTCAAAGAATACGTATTAAATTTTAAAATAGCTGTACCAAAAAGAAAAAAATAAATAATAAGAAAAAAAAATGTACTGTACACAAACTTTATTAGTATGACTATTCGGTGTCTGATGCTTACAGATACTAAAAAAGATTATAAAATAAATTTGAATGTAATAAATAATAAAATATATGAAAAAGGAATGATAAAAACGAAATATTGCAAAATCATTATAATATTGTGTAAACGCATAAAATGAATTATAGTTGCGTTTTTAACATACTACATATTTTGAATAAGTTGTTTTTATTTCAATGTTGTAAAAGTGTTATATACTTGTTACTATACTCAAGTGCCTAATATTAGAGTGTAAATTTTTACATTTTTTCTAGGCGGTACATCAAATTGAAAATTTCGAATCATTGAAATCATCACAGTTATATTGAAAATATACATATATTAAATCAGACCATTATTGTATAGTAATAGTAATAGGCTATTACTATTACTAATAGCTCAAAGAAAAGACAACACAATATAATATAGTCTTTGTTCATACACACAATGATTGAATTTTAAAAAAAAATTAATGAAAATCATACACCTTCACTACAAGTACTTACTTAGTAATTACATGAGTATAATTAATCACATGTATTAATATGCAGAATGTCTAAAAAATTTCAAGGGCAATACAACAATATTCTACAAACGGTATTTCGCGTATTGTATACTATAAAATAAGTAAAATGAATAGAATCGACACAATGTGTGTAATGTATATAATATTGATATGTGTTGCAGAAAATATGTGTGAAAATTTGAATAACAAGGTCATTATCACACTGCGGAACTATGACGGATAATAAACACCATGACGCTTCCTAGTTTTAAAATGTTACTTAGCGAGTAGAATAGGAACTAATTATTAAATTTAAAAAAAATACGCCCATGCGTTATCGCTGCTATTGAATAAAACTGATTACAGAAGACTTCTTAATTAGTGCAATACTTCAAACGTACAGTAATAAATGAATATTAATATAAATATTATTTAATCATGATCATCGTCATTTTATCAAATGCGATATTCAAATAGTTTTGACACAGTTGATGCGAGTGTTTGATATTTCCCTAGACATGTTCGTGTTAATCACAGGTAAATGATTTTCTACGATCCGAAACCAATTGACGATACCTGTTATAGAATTTGATATGTATTTTAATTAAAAATACATCGTAGATATGTTTTCTTCAAAAAAATAAAAATAAAAATAAATAAATAAATAAATAATAATAAAATAAAAATGAAGTTAATTCTTTGTATAATTTTTAATACCTAGTATAACTATATCAATACAAAATTATCAAATAAATCAAAATTAAATTCTATGTATCGATGTAATAAAATTAATTTTTTAAAAATAACTATCAAAAACTATAATAACTTCAAATTAAAGAACAAAAGTATAATATATAATAATCATCGTCAGTTCTTAACTATTATATCTTATTTGTATTAGTAGTTATGATTGTCGATTGCTGGTACAGAATAGGCAAAATATCAACCATTTTTTTTTAAAATTGATTTTAATATTTGTCAGAATACAGACATTGCTTTAGTCCAAAGAAATTTGTTTGAATATTTTTTTCTCGAGAAAACAGAACTGTAGATGAAAACGGGATCTTATTTGTTCAGGAAAATGATTCCTCCAAAAATCACCCACCCGTCAACTGTGAGTGCACTTATACACTGTGTGCACGAGTGTTGAGTACCTAAATAAATATTTTAAACATCATAACTCGACAGGTAAAATATTAAATGTGATTCGATAAACGTTAAACGTCTTGTTGGTTGGAAAAAGCAAAATTGATATAGCCGAAAATTTTCAATCCTGAAAATGTATCGCAGCTAATTCGCGAGCATTATGATTTATGACGCACACCAGTAGTGCAGATTATTCTCACCCTTTTTTGAAAATATTCAAACACTTAAGTACTAAGCGGGACTGCGGCATATTCAAGAAGATGCTGATGGAGCTCTAGTTTCTTCTCTCCGGTTTTTTTTGGTAAAAATATTTAAATGGGTATCACTCCTAAATTGAAAGTATCATTGTTTTTTATTTTAATTAATTCATCGGTTTCTATGATCAGTACTGATCTCACAAAAATGGTTTAATTTTATTTATAACAGTCATCATAGCCAAGTAGTGTTAGGTTGTTTGATGTTTTGGTAGCTGTATAAAAATCCTCTAATATTGTGGTTAAAATTATTGTCATTGACATCAATAATTAGTATTCTAGTCATTCAAAAATGAGGACTCGATAAATAAAATACTTTATGAAATATGTTATCAAGTGACAAATATAATATTAATGTTATTATATTTTTTTAAATGCTATGAAAAACGGGTAAATTTTATAGTTTTTCTTACAAAAAATCTGAAAGGAAAAGTGTTTGCAATATTTAAATTAACTTATTTCAAATTGTTTTGGGTAAAAAGATAAAAGAATTGTGATTGATTATAATCAATATAAATTAGTGATTGAAACATTTATTATCATTAGTAAAACTACAATAATTTTTTTCTAATTAATAGGCATTAAAAGACATTTTAAAATCTAAGGAAATCATTTTTGTCTTTGAACGATCGAGACCAAAATTTATTTGCCGATTTTGATAACCTAGTAAAAATCGCAACATAATAACTCTCGTAGATGATTTTTACGAAAACTGACTACAATTAATTAATTTTATTTAAAATTCAACATGTATGACAACAATTAAACAATTAGGTATTTGTATCACTTTTTAGATTCTGAACGGAGTGAAGAATGTATTGATTTTACAATGATGTGTGTTTTTTTTTTTTTTTTTTTTTTTTTTTTTTTTATTTATTTTTGTGTCTGTCGACACGATTTGGGGCAGTAAAAATGCTTCGATTGCCTTATATAGCAACTTTTCTGAAAGGAAAGTGAATCTAGTTGGTACTTTGGGGGGTCAAAAGTTAAAAATTTTCAATATTTTTTTAACGCGCCGGGAAAAACCCTTAAAAAATGAGGGAAAACGGTATATTTTACGCAAAACCAGTTTTCGACAAAATCAAATTTTTTATTTTGCTATAACTCAAAAACTAATCGATGTAAATACTTGAAATTTTCACCAAATGTTTAGATTAGCGTTCTCTATACACCGTTAAATTTTCAAAGTATTTTGACTTTTATTGAGCTAATTATAGACAATTGAAATTTTCAATTTTTTTAAGTATTTTTTTTTTAAATAACGATAAAATTTTTTTTTTTTGCCAGAAAATCTTGAAAATTTAATACAAGGTTTCTTATAAGTTGTTCCATAACTGATAAAAAAAAATCCAAAATCGTAAGTCACAATTTTTTTTATAAGTGCTCAAAGTTCCAATTTATACGAAATATGTAAAAATTGCGAAAATTTGAAGTTATTTTGCAGTTGAAAATTCATAAAATTTTAAGTATTCAAAACTAAGAATTGTAAATTCGGTACAAAGTTTGACATACGTTTTCCTTCAATTATCTGTAAAAAAATTTGCACTGGAATAAAATCAAAAATTTTTATGAGTGTTTGAAATTACAATTTTTTCACATAATCGCGTAAAATAACAATTTAGGCATCATTGATTTTTGATATTTGTTCTTATTCAAAAAGTATAGGTCGTAGAAACTTAAAACTTTTACAAAATGTTTAAATAGGCATTTTCTTTACATAGTTGTATTTTCAAAATATTTCGTTTATTTTTTAGCTATTTATAGGCATTTGAATAATTCGATTTTTCTTAGATTTTTTTTTATAAAAGTCGATAACAATTTTTAGGCCCTACCAAATCGCTTGAAAATTTAATAGAAGGTTTTGAATAAGTTGATCTAAGAGTGATTCAAAAATTATTCAAATACATAGGCACAATTTTTTTTTATAAGCAGTTGAAGTTCAAAAATCGACAAAATTTGTCAAAATCACGAATATTTGCAAATTATTTTGTAGTTGAAAATGTATAAAAATTGTTGTATTCAAAGATAAGAAATGAAAATATTATGTAATATCACAGCTGATAAAGATAATTAAATAGATTAAGTTTATTATAATATAATCAGTAGCTGACAGCTGTTCTATACAAAATATTGGTAGATTGTAAACACAAGGTGTATAACGTACCTTTACATGGTTGAATAGAACGTTACTAACTTCCAATTTCCAGTTATTTTAATGTGTGTATCAGTTCCATAAACATGCGGATTTTATATATTATTATTAATTATTAATATTTAAATAGACGTAGCCACGGAGCATTCAGCATATATGGACGGCGGGGTCGGGTGGTACCGTCACGATAGTGCATTTAGGCAAATAATTTGGTATTTACCTACGCCCTATCTATGCACATCCTGGTTTGTCCAATGCTCACGAGCAGAAGTCACATGAATAGACAAATGTAAATTTAACCCAATCTAGGATATTAAAATAAAATATATATTACAATTTAAGGCTGACATCTTCATCTTCGTTCAGAATCGTTTTTTTTTTTATAATATAAAATAATTCCAAAATCTATCCAATAATGCCTAATCTAGCAATGCATCTCGTGTATCCCACCCAACTACTGTATCCTGTACTTAACTTACAATGATTTATCATTGCATTCAAATGTAAAGTACCATACAACTAAACTATCGTAAACCAGGTGATCCCATGATAGAAAGTGCTATACACTCCTCACCATTATCTTGTCCGAGGAGCGAAGCGACGAAGGACGAACTTCCACCACCATTATCTTATCGGCTTTTTTAGATTCTGAACGAAGTGAAGAATGTATTGATTTTACTATGATGTGTGTTTTTTTTTTTTTTTTTTTTTTTTTTTTTTTGTTTTTGTGTCTGTGTACACCATAACTACTCGAAATAATGCTTCAATTTTGAACTTCAGGGTATGTTTTCGGTGGCAAAACGAATATCGGAGGTACCTTAGAGAGGTCACAAGTGAAAATTCCCAAAAGTTTTCAAATGCCACGGGAAAAACAAACAAAAAATGAGGAAAAACCGGTACTTTTTGTGCAAAACCCGTTTTCGACGAAATCGATTTTTTTATTTAGCCGTTACTCAAAAACCAAAAATTGTAGATACTTGAAATTTTCACCAAATGTTTATATTGAAATCATCTATACGTGGTAAAATTTTTGAACACTTTTGACTTTTATTGAGCTAATTATAGACAATTGAAATTTTCAATTTTTTTAAGTATTTTTTTTTAAAATAACGATAAAATTTTTTTTTTTTGCCAGAAAATCTTGAAAATTTAATACAAGGTTTCTTATAAGTTGTTCCATAACTGATAAAAAAAAATCCAAAATCGTAAGTCACAATTTTTTTTTATAAGTGCTCAAAGTTCCAATTTATACGAAATATGTAAAAATTGCGAAAATTTGCAAATAATTTTGTTGTTGAAAAATCGTAAAATTTTTTTCTTTTATAACTAAGTTTTGAAAATTTGGTACAAGGTTTTTCATTAGTTTTTCTTCAATTATCTGCAAAAAAAACTCTACCGGATTCAGACAAAAAAATTTTATGAGTGTTTGAAATTTAAATTTTTACAAAAACACGTTAAACAACGGTTTAGCCTCAAACGATTTTTGCTAATTGTTTTTTTTTTCAAAAAGTATAAGTTGTAGAAACTTGAAAATTTTATCAGTTGTTTATTTTGGCATTTTCTTTATATAATTTTATTTTCAAAAGATTTCACTCATTTTTAATCAATTTATAGGCATTTGAAATATTCGATTTTTTTTATTTTTTTTTTTATAAATGTTGATAAAAAAAATGTAGCTCGGACGAAATACTTGAAAATTTAATAGAAGGGTCCACATAAGTTGTTCTAACTCCCATTCAAAAATTATAAAAATACATAGGCACAAAATTTTTTTATAAGCGTTTATAAGTGCTAATATTGACAAAATTCGTCAAAATCATGTATATTTGCTATGTATTTTGCAGTTGAAAATTCATAAAATTTTAAGTATTCAAAACTAAGAATTGTAAATTCGGTACAAAGTTTGACATACGTTTTCCTTCAATTATCTGTAAAAAAATTTGCACTGGAATAAAATCAAAAATTTTTATGAGTGTTTGAAATTACAATTTTTTCACATAATCGCGTAAAATAACAATTTAGGCATCATTGATTTTTGATATTTGTTCTTATTCAAAAAGTATAGGTCGTAGAAACTTAAAACTTTTACAAAATGTTTAAATAGGCATTTTCTTTACATAGTTGTATTTTCAAAATATTTCGTTTATTTTTTAGCTATTTATAGGCATTTGAATAATTCGATTTTTCTTAGATTTTTTTTTATAAAAGTCGATAACAATTTTTTGGCCCTACCAAATCGCTTGAAAATTTAATAGAAGGTTTTGAATAAGTTGATCTAAGAGTGATTCAAAAATTATTCAAATACATAGGCACAATTTTTTTTTATAAGCAGTTGAAGTTCAAAAATCGACAAAATTTGTCAAAATCACGAATATTTGCAAATTATTTTGTAGTTGAAAATGTATAAAAATTTTTGTATTCAAAGATAAGAAATGAAAATATTATGTAATATCTCAGCTGATAAAGATAATTAAATAGATTAAGTTTATTATAATATAATCAGTAGCTGACAGCTGTTCTATACAAAATATTGGTAGATTGTAAACACAAGGTGTATAACGTACCTTTACATGGTTGAATAGAACGTTACTAACTTCCAATTTCCAGTTATTTTAATGTGTGTATCAGTTCCATAAACATGCGGATTTTATATATTATTATTAATTATTAATATTTAAATAGACGTAGCCACGGAGCATTCAGCATATATGGACGGCGGGGTCGGGTGGTGCCGTCACGATAGTGCATTTAGGCAAATAATATGGTATTTACCTACGCCCTATCTATGCACATCCTGGTTTGTCCAATGCTCACGAGCAGAAGTCACATGAATAGACAAATGTAAATTTAACCCAATCTAGGATATTAAAATAAAATATATATTACAATTTAAGGCTGACATCTTCATCTTCGTTCAGAATCGTTTTTTTTTTATAATATAAAATAATTCCAAAATCTATCCAATAATGCCTAATCTAGCAATGCATCTCGTGTATCCCACCCAACTACTGTATCCTGTACTTAACTTACAATGATTTATCATTGCATTCAAATGTAAAGTACCATACAACTAAACTATCGTAAACCAGGTGATCCCATGATAGAAAGTGCTATACACTCCTCACCATTATCTTGTCCGAGGAGCGAAGCGACGAAGGACGAACTTCCACCACCATTATCTTATCGGCTTTTTTTTATTGAAATCATACAATCGATCAGCCCCCCCCTCCGGAAAAATATCCCTGATACGTCCCTCCGAGTCTTGGAAAATGCATTGAGCAGTCTGTAGTACAACGCGAGTTGTAAAAACAACGACGACGACAGTAAAATGCACTGCGCCACAACGATGCGACGACTAGTTCGACGTAGACGCGTAGTCGTGATTCGTCCCCCTCACGAAACTGAGTAGCGATGTGTATAAATTAAGCAAAAAAATTGATTTATTAAATACATATGTATTTAAAAATAATTTTTAGAAATATGAAGACAAAAATTCGCTTTTTTTAGTACATACGAAATCAATTATATTCAGCATCAAATGCAAATAAAAGAAATCACATAAGAAAAAAAAAAATGAAAATATTATGCGAAAGTAAGTATTTTAAAATTAAAGTGAAAATGAAAGAAAAAAATGTGATTCGATAAATGTCTGGATGTTGTGCAAAACGTTTCACTGTGAGGCCACGCACCCGGTGTCCCCATGGTTCCCTGGTGGCCAATAGACAACCCGTGCGGAGCGAGTGCACACCGGCGGCGGCACGTGCGCCCGGCCGCTCGTTTCCGGACGCGCGCTTCAGCGGTAGCCCGCGAGTAGGTGGCACGCGCCCGTGGCAAACAATGAGCCGGAGCCGGACCCGACCGTACGCGTAACAGGGTCTCATCGGCGATTGTGGCGCCGACGAAAGTTTACACCCGCGCAGCCGTCTTCCGCTCTATCACCCGCCGCCGTCGCCGCTTGTGCCAACCGTTTGTGCTAACCTAACCGCTATATATTGTACTGTTGTTATTGTTATTGCTACGTCACGTCGTCTTTATTGTTCTGAGGGAGGCAGTGGGATGAACGCGACGCACTTCGCGTCGTATGTAACAGACGGACGGCGTACAAACGACAGAGCGTGAGGTCTAATCGAATTTAGCGTAATAGGTATCCATGTTGCTATTTTATATAGCATATGTCCGTTATTTACATTTACATCGAACGCTATCATATTCATAGTCATTTTATTATAATAATATATTATCATGCGTTGACGCATAGCGATTATAGACAATACGGAATTTACGAAATAATACTAAGAAAATAGTACTCTGAAAAAAATATGTTTCATAAAAATTAAAAACGTTAGTGTTTAGGTGAACATAACAAACGTTTTGAGCATTAAAAAATTATTACATTTATATAAGTACAAATATGAATGTTTCACTTATTCAGGCCCGTACGGAGAAAAGTATAAAAATACCGAAAAACATAAAGGAGAACACACGACGACAAGATAAAAAAAACGCCTCCATGACAGTGTAGAATTTGCTGTACCGTATGACAAACTTTGACCTCGTTCAGTTTCAGGATCACATCAAATGTCGGTGATGCACAGTTGCAGGTACGATTATCCTATACAGCAACTGTATACGACTCAGGATCACATTGCGTATTATAGTATTATTATTATTATTATTATTATCATAAAGGTTGGGATATGTAGTAATGATATGGAAACCAGGCATGGATTTCAAATCT
This sequence comes from Therioaphis trifolii, assembly GCA_027580255.1. Taxonomy (NCBI): domain Eukaryota; kingdom Metazoa; phylum Arthropoda; class Insecta; order Hemiptera; family Aphididae; genus Therioaphis; species Therioaphis trifolii. Next base: position 48,260,003 of record CM050404.1, read on the forward strand.
TATTAAGGTCCGATTCAAACAATTTTTTGAGACTAGGGGATGGTGATTTTTTTTTTTTTTTAATCAAAAAGGAAAGAGGCACATTTCAGATTTTGAGTGTAGCTAAGGATGTATTGGTTTTACAATGATATTTATTTTTTTCTTTCCTTTTTTTTTTATTTTCATCAACACTTTTTGATGCACTTAAATTTAATTATTTTATGTTTTTCTTTATGTTTTTTTTCTGTTTATAACTTAATTAGTAAGAAATTAAAATCAAATAAATTATACCCATTTGTTGTACAACACAGTGAGCAGATATTATGTTTTGATATCTTTTCGATCCGAGGACGCTCGTAGTTGTTGCAAAAATCGCTCAAAGAACGTGATAATATATTGTTCCCATTGAGTATCGATCACATCGTTGTAGACCACGAGTATTTTTTTTATCTTGTACATATATCTATTGCTTATATATATATATATATATATATAAATATAAATGCCAGTAAATGTTTAGTTCTATAATATAGTCTTTTTGAAATATATTAATCCCACAATTAGTTATTCTTCCTGGGGGCACCCCCTAAAGTCTTTATTATTAAAAAAATATATTTAAAAGTCAAAATATTGGAGCCCGCTTTGATTTATACTTTTTGATCAGAAGTAATTAATAATAATTTATTATATTTAAAAAAATGATATTTTAACATAGGTTATGTTACAAAAAAATCTATAGTCATAACCTAACGATATTTTCGAGGAATCGCATTAGATATTTCATAAGTAAACTCCCAAGATAAATATCTATAAGATGACCAGTCATATATCAGTTGTATAATATATTTTGAATTTGGATAAAGCGTTTATCAGAATCAGGAATTGTTACTGCATGCTAATAGTTTTTTCAAAATTATTCTGGATAAATCCTCAATACTTACATGAATGTTAAATTAAATCTAATGCATAGTACACTATTTATTCAAATGTGTATCTTAACATATGTTCTCAAAACAAACAATAGTTTAAAATCATAATTAAAAAAACAATATTTTTTCACTTTAACTCAAAAACCACGAAGTTTTAAATTTATACTATACATCCATTTAACGTTAATATCGAATTTAATAAGACTTTTTTTTTAAGATTAAATGAAAAACTTCATTTAATTTCACCTAAAAACAGCGGGTTTTATTTAAAAATCCAAATAATATAATAATTTTGACTTCAAAATGGTTTACTTCATATAAATTAATATAAAATTGATTATTTTATAAATAAAATAAATAGTATGATAAATAATAACACATTCTATGTTTTAAATCGTTTAGAGTGCTATTGAGACAGAGAGATGTTATAAATTTAAATTCCCTAGATATGTATGAAACAATATTTTTTTATTATATATAGCCACAAAAAAAAATAGATAAATAATAAAAATCTATGATATTTTTTTCGATTATAAAAAAAAATAATTTAATTAAAACATGTTAAATAAATTTGTTTTTTTTCCAATTTTTGTTTTTTTTTTTTGTTTTTTTGAAAATGCGTAAATTGGTCATTTTAAATTAGGTTTGACTTAAATACTGAATAACTCGAAATGTTCAGTTTATTGATAAAGAAATGTCTTTATGTATTATTAAATTGACTAATATTTAAATTTTAATTACAAAATATGAAAATTACATAATATATTTACCATACATTTGTATGCTTGAAAAATTGATTAAGTGAAAATTGATTACATTTTGATTAATTTTTACTTGAACAAAATATTTAATTTTTACTTATTTACTTATAAAACCATGATATTGGCATGCATCGCTGAGCACTTTGGTTTACTTTCGCCTTTAACATAAAATTATTTTTAACTTACTAAAAATGTTTATCCAAAATTCCAATTCAACAACTTTTTGGTTTAAAATATTTCATATGAAACATATATTTATATGTGATTGTGAAATGTGATATATTTTTTGATTGTATAAATATAATCTACTTCCAAATTAATAATGTTTAACAAAATCACAAAAAATAAAAAATAATTTCATATTACATAAATTATAATAGATGCATAACTCTGATAACAGCGTATTACATTACACATTATTATGTGATGCACATACATTATGTGGATATTATTATTGCACATTACTAGTAATTTAAAAGCTTGTTTATTATTAAACGCACCTTCTAAGATAAATATATAATTCAAATGTCTTACAAAATTATCTAGACACAGATAGGTATAAGTAGGAATAGTAGGATTACTTTCCTTTAAGAAATAATAAATCAACTAACTTTTACGTATGGTGCATATTATTATAACATTATCTACATATCAATAGTTATCTAACGCTAATCTCAAAATACGCGACATATTACAACTTTCCACAACGCACATTTACATTGACTTTTTGTTGAGGATTTAATAGAATGGCTGAACATCGTGGAGAGGATCCTCTCAGGGAAAAATGGATTGGCTCTCACAATTTGCATAAAATATTGAAATTCAATATAAATTTTTAAAAAAATGATAATAATGTGTAACGTTTTTTTTTTGCTTACTTATTATTAGTTCTACGCGAATTCCATAATCCGAATTTCGGTAACGTTATCGTAACACGAAACATGCAGCACGTTTTCTACGTGATTCAACGATGAACGCGTTCGTCAATCCACTAACGGCGCGTAATTGAAATTAATCGAGTTTGTCATCTAATAATTTCCATGGGCTTATTAAAATTGGGTGAGGACCTAAAATAGAGTGTACATTGGACATAAAGACTGTAGCCGGGTTAATCCAAAATAACAAACTGAATTTCAATGCGTTGGTGTATAAATAGTGAACATTTAAATACCATTTTCATTTTAAATGTCGACATTTTAAATCTTCATTTGAAAAGAAATCTAAATAATCATAAGTTTCTTATGATTTCATAAACAAGATTTCAAAAAATACATCCCATTTTAGAATCGTTTTTAACAAATTAAAATATCTTATTTTTATAAAATTTTATTTAAATATTATCTATTATTTTATTTGAATCTCATTGAATTACGCTAATGAACTATATGAATCGGCGAGACATCGGTCAGTATTAAAATGTTCTAATAAAAATGAAAGAAATGTTAAAAATTATCATAATTCTTTGTATATACTTATTAATGAATAAGAAACTAATAATAAAGAAAATAAAAACACATTTAAATATTAAAAGTAAGTAACAAAATAAAACTATTTGCTGTAAAACGCGTATAAATAATGATGGGTTAATCAATATTTAATTAATTATTTTAATGTTAATTTTTTCCTGCTTTACTCAAAATACAGAGCATATCACGAAGATCTATAGACAAAAGAAATAACTTTTTTGCTTGTAAATATTTTTAATTTTTTTTAATAAATACTATATTAGTATATTATACTTACCTACTATGTTTTACATGTTCTTTTTTTTAATTTTGCACCTTAAAATTTATAATTGTATTTTATAGTATTATAGAGAAATCGAAATAGTTTTTTATCAATCTGATTTTTAGAAAAATGTTGATGCTTAAAATTCTCATAAGGTTCATTTATTAATTTTCTTCAGATTTGTATAGTTTTATTAAACTTTCAATAGTATTGTCCATCAGTATTTTTTATTTAATATTTCATGAACATATAAATACTATTTAATCAAATACACGTAATTTAAAAAAAAATTGAAAAACTATGTAAATAAATGACAATCTTACATCAAGCATTTATTTTCCAAACTCGTTCTAAAAATCTGGTTTATAAATTATTTTATTTTTTTTCTCTGTAGAGCAAAATAAAAAAACTTAAACTTGGGTTCTGAGAATTGAAAATAATCTTTTAATATGCTTTTTTTTTAATATATTTTCTTTATTTATTTATTTTTTATTTTTTTTGTTATATTAAATCTTTGTAACACATATTTTACCTATACATTCAAAATTATTATTGGCCGAAATCAATAGATCAGATAAACGAAGATACGTTGAATAGCTGGTATTTCCTCTTCGCAAAATTCAAATATAATTTAGTCTTTAGGCAGTGAAATTGTTAAGTGTATACGAAGGAATTAGAAAAATACTATAGGCTTTGAGTTGAGTGACTAATATTTTCAGACGCCATGTAAAAAACTATTCGGTGTACATTATAACGACTAGATAAAAGCATATTATCAAACTATAGTTGAAGCAGATATACCAATAGATTACAACAGACTTAAAATGAACTGTAACAATGAGACGTCAGAGACAAAGATGATGCAACTATCACTTACTATCACGAACCTATATTTTCATAATTTTATGACGGAAAAATAATCGTTACCATCACATTGATTATTATAATTAAACAACAATCACCGACGCGCATGAGCAGTGTGTGTGTGTGTGTGTGTGTGTGTGCGTGTCTCGTGCATGTAATACCATAATATGAAGAGACGCCTGGTGACCATGCCCTGGGCGGTATCGTCATAGCATAAAAACAAACCGAAAACGAGTTAAAAACCGATAAAAACGGCGGTGGGTGGACGTGAATATTATCTGCGCGTGGAAACCGATTTCGCACGGTGGCTAGTGCGTTATGTGATAACTATTGGTAGCTATAAAGCTATAAATTAATTGCTACAGCCCACGTCAAGACCGAGACTGGGAGGCTTTCGGGAATTTCTGCGTGCAGCGCCTCTGCCGAAATTCAACGATTTAATGTACCTACGTAAAATATCAATGACCGGGTGAATTTAATACGCTTGATTATTGCAATACCTCCGTAATAACATTATTCTCACTGAAGACGTTAAAAATTAATATGATTTACGGGCGAAATCGAAAACGTTAAAAAATCGATATTATAATTTTTTATGCAGTCGATCAACAATTACTCAACACGGAGAAGAGTTCGCGGCGAGGCGTCCGACAACGATCGGAGAATCTTAGAACATAATAATATAAACGTGTGTATGAATTCTAAGACGGAAACATAATATTATTATGGCTTGGCGGTTAATATCGTGCGCGCGTCGTAAGAGCCGTGATGATAACGCCGTTATCATTCGGCCGGTACGATATCACCGCGACGAACAACAGTCGTCAGGGGCTCTGACTCAGGGCCCGCCGATAAAACAATCCGCGCGTGAAAAGTTCGGACTCGTCACGGCGGCGGTGACGGCAGTCGACCAACCGGCCGGATCGGGGACCGGACTCGCCGTCAGAGTATTAGGAGTGCATGTGTCGGCGCCGTCGCGCCGCGGCCCAGGGGGAGCCGCGTCTCACACAGCCGCTGGGACGGGTGAAAAAAAATGTCACATCAGACAATTTCATGCGATACTTGACGTCCGGCGGACCGGGTCCCATGCGCGGACCGTGGAAGCAGGCCGCCCGCGGTCGACCGATGCGCGTGAGATGTGGAAATTTCCACATAATAAGCCCGTCGATCACCAGGGGCCCAGCCGGCGGCGGTGACGGCGCGCATGTCGTCATGATTTCGCGCTCCGCCTTGCCGCAACACCAACCGCGACTAACCGCGACGGCACGAGCGGTGACGTGCCGACACCAACGGACCGGCGTACGACGGTCTCCTGAAATCTCCCGAATACGTTTCTACGGGTCTAGACGTCATTATCGCTTTAGATTTCGAGTGATGCTCGGGATCAATTGGTTTTACAGTGATGTTCATTTTTATTTATTTTCTTCTCTGTTATCGCTTTTTCGGTTTGTAATATTATGTTTCAAAAGTTTGGTCCAGCAACTCAATAGAACGGAAATCGCTTGTTGGTAGTAGGTACTTTGAAGGTTCATTTTTCTCTCTTCTCAATTGTTTTTCCAAGCGTAAGGAAATATTGCGAAATATCAAGTAAAAATAGTAAAGTTTCCCGTAAATGAGCATTCACTTTATCGATTTTGGTTATTTAGTCATAATGCCTAAAATTATATTGATAGAAACTCAAAATTTTCATAATAAAGCATTGACATATTGTTACATAATACATACTTTACAAGAGGTTTAAGATAATCGACAACTTTTCGGCAAAAAATATTATTAAAAGTTTATATCTAATAAACATTTTTAATACTTGATAACTTCTAGAAATGTAATACGATTTTATTTATTATACTTAAAAAATGATACTGAAAAAACCTTAAAAATTTAAATATACAGTGTGATCACGATAAGTGGTAACACTCAATAACTATATTGTGCAGGCTTCATATATTTCAATTCTGCTTTTTCGGCTAACTGATAAAGATTATTATACACATTTTCAAATATTTTAGACTATTTTTTTGACAATTAATTTTGGGCATGCGCGCAATAACTTTTTTTTCTAAATAGCATTATCCATTTTTGACTACAAATTTAAAAAAATATCGGTCTATCCAATGACTATGGAACTTGAGACACAGATTGAAAAAAAATGTTTTGAAACTTTCAATAAAATATATTCTCCTTTGTACAAACAACATTTTTAAAAAAAGGGTCGATAAACAAAAACCTATCTATCGAAAATAAGACTAGGTAAAGTCATTTAATTATATAAACAATATATTTTCTAACTGAATCAGACACGTTCAACTAAAGAAATGTTTTATTAACCTATCTCCATGATATTGTCCGTAGAGCAAAGAACACCATTGGTTTATTTTTTTGACGGAGTACGACTTTTTACTTCTTTTTTTTCTGGTGATACTTTTTCGATCAGTAAAATGTACATTTAGCCACTTCATATTTCTAGCAATTTGTTCTCAATGTAATGTTATTAATAATATAAAGTATAAATAAATTAAAATAATAAAAAATATATTTTTGATAAAAAAAAAATTTTTAAATGTATTTTTCATAAAAATATATATATATATATATATATACATATATTTTACGTTTTTATTGTGAAAAAACATCAAATTACTTAAAATATAAAGTTTTAATACGTGTATTCTACACACATTGACATTTTTTATATGTGAGCTTCATGTTCTGACTCAGTATTGTTTATAGAGAATAAGGCACTATAGATTTTAAACTCTTCCTCCTAAAATTTTTTCGAAAGTTGGTTTATGAGTCTAGTAACATTAATTTTGTTGATTGTTAGCCATAGAAACAAAAAATAAAAATACAGTTTTTAGAAATTTAGTATTCAGTATACGTATATTTATTAAAAACGAGTTGACGACAGCGGCAGCGACAGATTATTTTACATATTTAACTATAAATCGAAGATACCTTATAAATGGTACTCTGAGGGTTAATTTTTCTTTTTTCTTAATACTTTTTCCCATTATAAGGAAAACTACTGAAAAATTTTGTAAAATTGGTAAAAGTATTCTTAAACGAAATTTTTACTAAAATGATTTTATTTATTTGATCAATAAATTTTAAATAATGTTGCTGGAAACTTTAAATTTTCGTTATGAATTTATGACCTAAATTTGCATACTCAGGAAGATTTTCGGGAAAATTCGACAATTTTTGTGCTAAAAATTGAACTTTGAAAACACCTTGTTTTAAGTAAGTATATTTCCAATACAATTTTTAATACTTGATGAAAAGTTCTGAAAATGTAATAGTTCATAATATAGAAATGTATATCATTATATATTTAACTTACTACGTTGAAAAAAACCTAAATAACTAATACTCCGGATTTTTTTTTTCTTATTATTTAACCAAATTCTCATATGATTTTTTCGGAATCGATTCTTCTTACATAAATGTTAAACTTAATATGTGTATGAAACATTTTTGTCCATATGATTTTTATGAAACGTTGGATATAGATAAGAAAACACGTTTTAAATCTTTTTGTAAAAAAACCAACTAACAATTAGACTAAAAACGATAAAATATATAAATGGTATATTTTTACTTTGCCGATTTGCACATCACTTAACTAAAGAAATAATTCATCGTTTCTTTGAAATTGAATTCATCGATAACGATTTGTTTTGGAATATCCTCAAGAGACAAACTGACCCTGGCACCCGTATAGGGAAAATTGATTTTAGAGGGTTGTACTTGTGTTACAAATTCTGAATTCGTGGTTACGAATTATTAAAAATTAGTTACTAATTTTAGGCGCAGGTTTGGACTCCTTATGACCGTTTTTCGAGTACCGGGTGTCAAGGTCAACTGACCCTGGCACCCGTATAGGGAAAATTGATTTTGGAGGGTTGTACTTGTGTTACAAATTCTGAATTTGTGGTTACGAATTATTACGAATTAGTAACTAAATATTGAAATGATTTTTGGGTAAAAATTTTGAATTAGGGGTGCCAGGGTCAGTGACCTGTTTCTGTCCCATCATTGTAACCGTGCCTGATCAGTTTGCTGCATATTATTCCGTAATAGTACTTTATTGTTTTTCTTCTACGAAATTCAGACTGTAAATTGGACAACGAACATAGAATGTCAGGTACAAGTGAGATTTATATTCACCGTGTTTAAATAATAAGTATTGCTGATATTATTAATTTAATACGTTAAAACGTAATAGCTAGTAGTTACATGTGAACTACGAATCAATTTCTAAATTCAATACCAAACGTTTCGTATATGATTTGATGTATTCTTTACTGTGGTAAAATGTTGTATATATTATATTTATTGAGTTTTTTCGTTTGTATACATATAAATGAGGTGTAAATATCTACTATTTTAACTAGGAACTGGATCTAAGTAGCTACACTTAAGTAAAAATTAAAACATAGGAATGAACGTTCTCCCGGAGAAAGATAGACAGCTAGTATAATAAAAAAACATGTTTTTTTTTGTTTGTCATATTTTTAAAAAATATCCAAACAATGTAAATACTATAGTGGCATCATTTTGGGACGGATCAACTTAGAAATTTGTTCAAGTTTAATTTTTTGCTCAATCTTAAGTCAGCATATAACAATACCTACATATACAGTCGAATCCGCTTATTACGATGTATATAGCGATATTCCGGGTAAAACGATTCTCAGCCATGTATTTGGTTGGTTTTACATCTCATGAGTAATTTTGGTCATGTATTACGATATCGGTAACAACGATAATCCTGGTAGAACGATGTTATTTTACAATTAAAATTGATTTTAATCGAATTAATAAAATTGATTATAATCGCCTATAACGATAATATAGTACATACATATAAAAATAATATGTATTTATAAATAATAAATAAATTAACGTAATACGATTTACATAATATATCGGCACATAATTTTATTTAAATTATAAATACATGAAATATGTAATAATAATATGTTATTAATACGTCTACATAACGTAGGTAGTTTAAAATATAATAATAAATAAGGGTAAATCTGTTTAATAAATCAATTTTTTTTTTTAATCCGGTATAACAATACAATTCTCTTGATCCCTTGATCCCTTGAAGGTCGTTATAAGCGAATTTAACAGTATATATATATATATATATATATATATATATATATATATATATATATATATATACAACTTTTAAATTATATTTGTTATGCTACAAATACGCGTTTTGACTATCGTTCAAATGATTACAAATAATTTGACGAATGCTTCTGAAAACCGAACTATCGAACTAACACGAAACTACACCGAATGCGCGTTCAATTTTGGTGAGATTCATTATTACATTCATTGTTCGAAATATAAACAAACGAATTTATAATTAGAGAGTTGATTTATAAACGTTTATCAGTCCATTGCCGGATTGGCGGTCGCTCATAAACATAATAACAAACAGCGACAATTACGCACAAAGTTATGCGTATATAATTACATTTTAAATAGGTTTTTATGTATTTAATATATATTTACATACATATTTACAATTAATAATTTACTGAGTCGGCTCAAAAAAATTTTACGGTGATAAATAAACGAGCGATTGTTTCAGTCTAGAAAAAACTGAAATACTTTATTGTATGTTACAATTGAATGAACGAAATATGTACACATACGAACAACTACGTGCAACATATAACTTCGTATAACCAGGCACGTATAATAATATTTCAAGTAGCTGGAACGTAATCTGCGCGGTAATATTATAATAAAGTAGACTAGACACGATTCGTGTACCACTCATTGGATTTATTTATTTTTCGGGACACAATTCGTGTGCGGCCGGACGATCGTTGCGGGAACGAAGACGACCGACGACGAGACGGGAGGGAGATGGGTTGCTCGATCTTGAATACACCCGTGTATACACGCGCGACTGCACGTGCACCGTTGATAATAATTATAATAATATCTGGAAAAAAAAACAAATTAACGACAGCCATAAATCGTAGGAATAACGATAAAAAAGATTATGACTGTTATATTGTACGTACACGCGTGTAGGTATCACGGCTTAAAAATGCGGCAAAACCGTTTACGTAATTTTCGAATCGTTCTTAAAATATGTAAACGGCCGTACGACGTCGTGTCATATACCTATTAATATACGCGTTATGTTCGATATATACAGGGTAATAAATTAATAAACTACGGTGCGATCGTATACTATTGAGATTTAAGACCCACGACCAGCGACCGCCGTCGTAGATCGTACGACGAAGATTGACGACGACGACGGCGAACGTTATCACCGCGTACGCGCCCATTTACAAACGGTTAGCCGGACGGAGGACAATAATACAGTAGAGCCTCGATAGTTCGGACCCCCGATAATCCGGTGAACGCGGTAATCCGGACGGCCCATAAATCTATTTAAACATAGACAGTTTGTTCGGAATTCCCGGAATCCAATATTAATCGATGACATATTCATTCGACAATAACAATTTCATCAATTTTAGTACCTACTGTCCCTATTAATGACTAGCAATATTATAAATCGGTCGTCAGTTCGTTTTCTTCTTTCTTGTCGAGTGAGAGGTCTTATCAATTTTATTACGTATTACTGTTACAATGGCTCCTCGTAAACACGTAACTTTAAATTTGGAACAAAAAGTTGAAATAATTTTTTTTTATAATTTATTATACATAAGAATGTACGCATGTACCAATTTATGTATGTAGCATTTAAAATATTTGTAATTTTCAATTGATAAAGTCGGAGGAAAGAAAAATGTCTTGGTCAATTGAGTAGGAAAAACCTCCGGTAATCCGGACGAATCGCTAATCCGGACGAGACTTGGTCTGAATTCATACGGACTATCAAGGCTCTACTGTATTATTATCGTCGCTTGGCGCTGCATTGTGATCTAGGATGTTTTTTTCGTCGACAAACGGGGCTGTACGAATACGTTGTACACTCCGCGGGACTCGTGCAAAGACTACGATGTACGATAATAATTATTATAATATTATATCGTATTGTTTCACTCGGTTCGCGCGATGATCACATTTCGCCGTACAATTTAATTTCGCACGGTGTAACCTTGCGGCCTTATGCACACGTAGTGAGTTCGCCTGATCGTCGCGTTGGTTTATCACGCTCGCCGGCGTATTGTTCGTATAACCACACACTCCATGATCCGACTGGATATCGGTTATACAATCGTGCATGATTTATAACTATTATTTACTCACAGTAAACGTGTAAGGCGGTTTTCTTTCGATATCAAAACGTAAAATTCTTGAAAAATATGAAAGTCGAAAAATATAAGGTTATCGTTATCATAAAAATATAAATCGATTAAAGTGATTTAATTTTTATGGAAATTACGCTGTATAATAGCTGTATAATTTGTGCTGTATAATATTTTTGATATTTCGTTGCAGGAAAATTATAGTCACATATTTTTTGATGGAATGGCAAAGGAACTGACAATTTTTTTGACGAGACTGGAGCACCATCTTAACGATCAACTCTTGCTATCCAAAAAGCCTTTTTTGCATCATCATTCTAAACCTATTAACATTTTTTACAAGCAAGTTACCCGGAGACTGTTTCTCTCATATCACTCATGAGTCTATGAATTAATTTTGTTGGTATGAATCAGATTTATGTTGAAGACAATGACGCCATTAAGACAATATAACAGCGTAATATAAATATTGATGAATTTTGTTATTTTATTCTTATAATAATTATTATTTACTAGTAATTTTTTATATCTGATGAATTTAAACATGTAATATTTGCTTTTTTGTGAGTCTTTATCATGACTACTTTTCCGTTTGATTGCTAAATATTTATTATTATTTGACAAAATGTCAATAGGTGTGTTTCACGAGCATGGCTTTAAAATTAATTTATTGGGACGTGTCTAATAACATGAAATCATACACTTATGTATGTCATGTTAGTATCGATATACTAATCCTATGTTGATGAAATCACTTGAAAAGAAAAAAAATGCTATTGGTCTATCGCTATTTTCACCATTATTAAACAACACCAGAACTCATCATTAAATTGATAAAAGCACGGTCGATAGGTACTATTTACAGTGTCCATGAAAATTAGTATGACTTTATTTATTATATTTCAAATGTAATCAGCTTTTACTATTATTATTTTTGGACTTCATTTCAATTTTCTTTAAAACTAAATACCTACTTCTAACGTGTGTTCGCATTCATTCTGATGTTTTGTCTTCTTTCGCATATTGTATCACTACAAGTAAGTTATCCATAGACGTAAATAACTTATAACACAAATTAAGTGTAAAAACCAACTGATAATATTGAAATCCTAAACATGTTAATGTTGTATTTATTATATGTATGCCAGTAAAAGTATGCCAGTACCATTCGAAACGTATAGGTACTATTATATAAAAACTTATTTTGAAATAAAAATTTGATTTGAAATTAAAATACAAGTATAATAATTAATATTTTAGTTGATTTATGCATGAAACACAATATATATTAGTATACAACGTGAAAGATGTTTGCGTAGCGGAAGTTTGAAATATTGCTTATACCTATAGTTCTGAATGCATAGTTAAAAATTTGTAACAATAGCTAATTAACTCTAGCGTGAGTTTATATTTGAATAAGATTTTATTTATCGCTAGATAAATTAACAATTTAAATTGAACAGATAAAACATTTGGTGGAAGGATGAAAAAAATGTTATAAGATCATCGTGCAATAAAATAACAGATTCATTTTCCCGTGTTACACTTCATAAAGTCCCTGACAAAAGGTCAGAAACCGCTGTTATTGACAATCGTGGTTCATACCTTTCTCTAAATAGCTCGTGATGACAATGTGGTACCAAATCACAGGCAATATATCATATGATTACATAGGTACACATTTATGCATGAATAATGAATTAAATGACTATTATGCAAGACTAAGCTCAAATTCATGTTATATCCACGTGTTAAGCTCGTAATTAAAGCTTCAGAATTAAAATATACCGTTCGGATTGACTAAATTCTTCAAATAAATTTTTAAAGTTGAAAATAGACGTAAAAACAGTTTATTACGTAATAATCGTAAAATAATTCACTTAAACGCGTATAAAACAAAATCCGTTGTCTCGATTTTTAAAATCTTTTAAGTATTGTTAGTAAAGTATATGAGAAAGGTCATATTACATTTTCAGAAGTTTTCATCAAATATTAAAAATATACCGTTCATATACTTCATCAGTTTTCGACCAATTTTCGTAAATTTTTTTTTTTATTTATTTATTTTATTTACTATTGTTTACTATGGCCCGTCAAAGCTCAAGTACAGTGACAATTAAAACATTTAATTAACATGTTAAGAATAGAGATATGTAGGTACAATAGAGGTACAAAATATTAAGTAACATCATATAGAATAAATTTGCGAAATATATAGAGATAATTAAGTAATGTACATCAATTTAAAGAAGATAAGTTTTTAAATAATATAAATCATTTATATTAAACAAATAAAAATGTTTCAAATTATTGAATTTAATTATTTTTTAAATTATGTTGAGTTATTATGTTTGACAAAAAAGACAGTTCTCTTTATAAAATATATTCAAAACATCTTGTTATTTCTGTATTCAAAGTTTCGTAATGTTCGGATTGACCAATTTCTTCAAATAAATTGTTGAAGTTGAAAATTGAAGTAAATAAAGGTTATTACGTTAAAATATTATCATAATTTAACTAAACGCTTATAAAAAAATCTGGAGTCATTATTTTTGAAATTTATTTAGAATCGTTAGAGAAGTATTTTAGTAAAGTCATATTAAATTTTCAACAGTTTTTGTTAAATATTGACAAATTTTTTTGTGACTTTTTTTGACACATATAATAACACGTTGATAATATACGATAAAAGTTTAAAGTTTACAGCAACATTATTATCGGAGTAATGACGAAATTACTTAAGTCCATCAAATGAAAATGTCATTTACGGCGACTTTCGCCGTTTTTAGTCCATTTGGGGCTGTTTTTTCAATTGTCTGGAAAAACAATTCGAATGAGAGCTTAATAAACCCTCAAAGTACCATCTACATCGAATTTCCGATCTATAGAGTTGCTGGATGAAACGTTTGGTCAAATTTAAGTTGAGAAAAAAGTGTCTCCAGATAAAAAAGAAAAATATTCATCATTGTAAAACCATAAGATCCTTCGCTTCCACTCAGAATCTAAAAATTATATGAATGTTAGGAAAATTTCAATTATTACTTTTAAATTGTGTGACAATTTAAAACTTATTATTTAACGTATACCTATTTACATTTTTGTATTAATGATTGGTCCAATAATACAATATTCAAATGCCAATATGTTTAATAACAAAATATATTCTGTCTCATAGTATAACGTAACAAGTAGTGGTTCTTACCAATGAAAACAAAAAACTAACGAAAATTGAGCAAACAAAAAAATTTTAAAAGTTTATTCCTACAAATTTATTTTAGATTCTGAGTGAAGAAATATAAACTATTTTTACATTTTTTTTTTTTGTCAGGATACACTTTTTACTCAACTTGACTTTGTCCAAAAATTTTATCCAGCTATTCTATAGATCGGAAATTTGATGTAAATGGTACTTTGAGGGTTTATTAAGCTCTCATTTCAGTAGTTTTTCCAGTAGACAGGAAAAACAGCCTAAAGTGAACCAAAAACGGCGAAATTCGCCATAAACGACAGTATCATAAAATTTAATTTAGTAATTTTGTCATTACTCCAAAAGTTATGTTGCTGGAAACTTGAAATTTTCACTATGTATTATTGACAAATCATTGCATTCGTCAAAACAAAGTTGAGAAAAATTGACAATTTTCGGGCTTGAAATATTACTTAGAAAATACCTTGTTTGAAAAAAGTATATCCCTAATAAAGTTTTAAATATCTGACAAAACGTTTGAAAATTTAATATGACTATACTCATACACTTTTCTAACGATTCTGAAAAAAATTTAAAAATCGTAACAACAGATTATTTTTTTTGAGCGTTTAAGTAAATTATGATACGACTTTTATGTAATAATCTGTTTTACGTCAGTTTTCAACTTTAACAATTTATTCGAAGAAATTGGTCAATCTAACCATAATGAAACGTTGAATACAGATAGAACAAGATGTTTTGAATATTTTTTTACAAAAAATTTGTCTTATTTTTAAAACATAAAAACTTAAGTTAATTTAAAAAAAAAAAAACAAAATTTCCGAAAAGTAGACGAAAATTGATGCAGTATATGAATGGTATATTTTTAATATTTGATGAAAACTTCTGAAAATTTAATTTGACTTTACTCATATACTCCACAAATGATACTGAAAAAATTTCAAAAATAATGACAACAAATTATTACGTAATAAACTGTTTTCTGTAAATTTTCAACTTCAACAATTTATTTGAAAAAAAATCAAACGGTTTATTTTAATTCTGATTTGCACAGAATCATTTAACTAAAAAAATGATCAATAATTTCTTTAAAATTCAACCATCCATCCCCATTTAATCGTTCGAGGAGCGAAGAACATCCCATGGGGCGAAGTACGTACATTTTTAAAATGTATGATTCAAGAACATTCAATTAGGCTACAGGGTTCAATCGTGAATTTCAGAGCATTACGAAACAATGTGCTTTTATGTCATGTATTTTTACAGCAGGGTCGTACAATCAAATACAAAGGCTCGTACGTAAGTCACAGAAAAACAATAATTTTCAAACGTCGAACCTGGGGATAAATCAATGTACATAAGATGCAACATCAACTCCGAGTAAGAATGTCTGTGAGTGACATTCACTTTTTCATATCTACCGCCTTATTGGTTGAACTTCGAGTTAAAAGCATATAATTTGTTTTGACATTGTAATTTCGTTTATATTTATAGGTTTACAGGTTTCCCGAAAAACATTGGAAGGTATGGACATAGAATCGTGTGCCGATTATGTAAAACAGACAGTCGACGCATTCGAAAGAATACTCAGTGATCGACCGGCAAATGCACGAGCGGCGCTTGTAATACGTCATACGGCGCGGTTGCCGTTAGCGCTCTTATCGGTTGAAAGCGATCGGCCAGTCGCCAGACATTCCTCTTCATTGCAGGCCTCGTCTGTCTGTTATATAACTTGTGGTAATTAAAAGCGAAAACTTTACTTCAGTACAATATAACCGTTCAAGACACTGTTTAACGAGTGATTATCATCGAACTGTAAATTGTTTTAAAAATAATATTTTGTTACAAAACGTTACGAACTTAAAAATTATTTTGGAGGACTTAACTCTTCCCTCTCTAGTCAAGTCCTTTGTTGAGCAAAATGTTTTTGATTTTTTAGTCATCAGCTATATAGCTTCGCATGTTAAAGTATAGTAAATGTAATATTTGTGACTAGACGATATGAGAAAAAAATGAGAAAAATTGTTGAGCGATAGTTAGCTTTCTAAATGTTTTTTTAACGTAGAATTTGAACTTGAAACAAGCCTACTTAATACGTGAGAATAAATCCATAAGAAAATAATCATGAAAATCATATTTAATAACTATATTGCTGTCAAATCAAAAACGCATCAACGATTTATTTTTTTTTTAAATTGAAACTCAAAGAAATGTTATTGATTACGTATAAAGATAATAAAACGATCGTAGAAACAGCAAAGTAAACGTGAAAATAATTTAAAAACGCACTGTTGAGAAACAAAAATGATTTGTCGTAGACATATTTATGTTGGTGAATATCCGCGAGCAGCGTACATCATTATAATAGATTTTATCAACTGCGGATATGGCGTCAATATCATTATTATTTCAAATCGTATTATACAATTAATCATTTTCCTAACTTTTACCTATCATTTTATTTGGCAAGAGGAAGTCGCCCAAATGATATTGCAGTACATTTTGTCATAAAAACACATGATCCGTTAATTGATTTCAGAGTACCTAAAAAATTCCTATATAATACGCGAATTCATTAATCTGAAACTTTTATGTCTCGGTTTTTTTTTCACTGTTTTAGTTTTACGTAACGTAAAAAGACTTTTGATCATATAAACCCTCAAACGATTCTGTACAAATGCACTTTCAAACATTATTTATGATATTATATACCAGAATATACACACACACACATAACCTCGTAATAATGACATCAGTACATCGCGTACAGCTGGCTGACTATACGACTACAAAAAGGTCAACATTTGAAAATATCCGAAGTGAAAGTCATTTATAAGTTTTGACCCTATCAGATCCAAAATTTCGATGGTTAAAATTATACCCTACGGACACGGAGAAGGCGAACAAATGACAAATTATCATATAGAAAAGAGAAAATAATGCATCTCACAAGTGATTTTTAGTATCATGCGTTTTTCGATCTAGTCTCAATAAGGCATACAATTAATTATATGACGTATACAGTATTCTTTATTGTCGAATCATAAATAGTTCATTTAATTGGGTGTTCTTACAGTAAATACACACACCGGCATCATGAAATAAATCTCGTCTACGCAGTAGTGCATTAACGCATCAATAATAGCTGCTCGTATTTCATAACGTTAATGTTATGATCCAAGTACATAAACATTTAGTTTTAAATTAATGCAATGTGATAGTTTTCAACAATATTATAGTATCTAGTCTTAGAGTTCCCTTTTAGATTTTGAGTAAAGTGAAGAATATATTATCTATTAATACACTAATGTTTTTCTTTCTTTCCTTCATTTTGTCTATTTTTTGTGAGCACTCGACCAAAATTTTCATCTGGCAACTTTATAGATCAGAAATTGCATGTATAGATGGTACTTTGAGAGTTCATTTTTCTCTCCTCACAAAAATTTTTTGTGAAGAGATTCACCAAAAAAGAAAAAAAAATGATAACTTTTGGGCTGAAAACAAAACATTGAAAATACCTCAGTTTTTTAAAGTTTTTTTTTTTTTTGACAATATTATTAAAATTGAACAAAAAGTTCTGAAACTATAATATGACTACTCATATACTTCACAAGCGACATCAAACAAATTTCAAGATCATAACCCAGGATTTTTTTTTTATTAGCATTTAAGTAAATTATTTCATGATTTTACAGAATCAAGTGTTTTTACATCAATTTTAAAATTCAATTGTGTATAAAACATTATTGGTTCATCCAATCAGGAAGAAACTTTGGAAACAAATAGAACAAAATATTTTGAATCTTTCAGTACAAAAAAAAAAATGCCTCCTTCATAAAGAAAATTTTTTTTTAACGATTTTGATAAAAAACCTACAGACAATGAAACAAATAATGGTTAAATATATTCGCATAAACTGTATATTTCTCTACATTGAACCTTTGTTTAGAATTGTATGACTAAAGAAGTTATTTATCGTTTCTTTAGTATTCAATACACCCATCATCATCATCTTGTCTGAAGAGTAAAGAATATCCCACGTGCGAAGTACATTTTTAGTTGATGAAATTGAAAAGAAATTGTTTTATGCTGAATTTAAATTCACTTATGTGGTATGACATGTTGAGAAAATTAAATTATTATATTACACTTAAATACCTACGATAGGTACATCGAGTATTAAGTAGTGTCCCAAATTTACCATGTAATATTTTTATTTTACGGATTAAAATGTTTATATAAAAACATTCAATTATTAGTACTTACATAATGAGTGAAGCTAACAATAAATACAAATAACTAGAAAGTTGTAAGTGAAGTTTTTGGTGATTATGATAACCTATTCTATAATATTTGTCAAGTTAAATTCATAATTTAGTAATAGTGTTAAATTTATCATGCATTAACTGCAGTAGAAAACGTTTTATTTTTTATTAATTATCCATATTATACGTACGTGAACGATAAGCCATTGTTTATTTCATTCGAGAAAAATAAATATGAAATATTGTGTTACGGATCACAAATATGGAATTTGTTTGAATTTCATTCCTTTTCCCGATATTTTACCAAAATCTACAAAATTTCGTATTTGGTATGCCCGAAATTCGTGTCTTTTCGTGACCTAGTACTCTATACCTAGATTCTTGACTATTATCAAATGAACATTATTATATCACTACCATATAATTTTCTACCACTGGTTTTCAGTCAACGTTCGTAACGTAAACAAGTGTCTTATAAATCTAATAAACCGTATTCTAAGATGTAGTATTATATCGATGATAATAAAATAAATCAACATTCTAAATCGTGACTTATACGTTTATTAAATGGAAATAATGAAGTCTCGCGCGTGCGCGTGAGTACATAAACGTGCATGTGTGTGCCGAGCGCGTTTTTCTTTTTACATGGCAGTATCTCGTGATAAAAAGTGATCAGTTTTTCCGAATCCATAAACAATGATGTATATCCGACGAGACCTAACCGCGTGAATTTAACTAGTCACACGTGCCACAAAAGAGTTAATAATAATTTATGATATTATAGGTGACCGGCTAATGTAATAATTAACGGGCTCAAAGAAGAATGAATTAAAGTGTAAGGTACGTGCATATGTTATGACTAAGGCAACAGAGAACATCGATAAAAATCTCCTACCGTAAATGCACACACGGTCCAATAGAATAGAGCGTATAATAGTTACGCGTCAAGGAAATTAAGTGGGGGTTTTCTGTGTATGTTATGTGCAAATGTATTATAATGTTAAGTGTACATCGTGGCGATAAATCACAAATTCTCACACACACACACACACACACACACACACACACACACACACACACACACACACACACACACACACACACACATGCGAAATGAAAGAAGAGTGTGGCCGGTGGGATAGTCGTCGTGGTTCTGTTATCTTGCGTCATTCGACCCAATACACGACGACGACGACGGGTGGGACACGGCACCGGCGCCGGGGCGATTGCATCCGCGCAGAGAACGGACCGGACATGCCAATCGGAGAAGTGTGTGCTGTGTTGGCAGCCGGTGTGACAGACTCGCCGGCGGCCGAATAAACGGTGGAACAGAATAAGAAGAGACGGACAAAAAACCAAGACCGAAACCCGTTGTCGTCGTCGCAACAATCGACGACGGTGCATCAATCACCGTTGTCGTCGTCACCGGGTCACCACGGGCGACGGACCACAAAAACAGACGATTGGGCCGCGATGACGACCGCACACGACTGCACGTCGATTCGCAAGGACTCGCAAATTTGTTGCCATCGTCGTTAAAAAACCGTTCTTATCTCGAACTGTACCAATACAGCTCATCGCAAGGGTTTATCGCGACAGCAGCGTGTATCGTTCCGACATATAGTGTTTGGTTCTCGAAGACGGTGACACTTTAAATTTATGCAAATATTTGTTTGCATGTGTTTGTTGTTATTGATTCAACGCCATAATTCACACTTAAAATTACACTTAATCCCCCGTTTTAGTTCCTTTGACATCCGTATTGTACGTTTTACGTTTTAATATTATTATATGTGTATTGGATCGTGTATGCGTTTACGGTAGGAGATTTTTAATGAATCAACAAATCGAAGTCCGCCTCAGTGCTCTAACTGTCAATCATATATGGATATACAGAGTCGTATTGTTCTCACCACCAATTTACCTCGTCGTAATTAGTACGGAAAAGAGCACTCGTCCGAGGAGCGCACCAAATACTGCAAAATTCAGCCAAAAGCGCTCTATGCGCTAAAGTTCATACTGCATCATACAAAATATGCCCAACATATAATAATCAGTATAATAATTTCATACCTTCCTCTTAATCCCAAGATCCTACTGAGCTCTAGCACCCCACCACTTCTACCTAAGTACCCTCGTATACCAATGTCACATAAAATCAAAGACCAACAAAACAACCTATGATTTATTCAAATTCCACAAGGAGTTTAAATCTATAATCACTCCCCTTATAACTATAGTAACAGAAGGTTTGTCGAAAATATTAGTATTTATGTACATTCTTTAATTATAACACTAATAGTTCCATGTATAATGTATTTTCTTATCTAATATTACCATTGAATAAATCTCCCGTTTTCTATTAAAATGTATTCTAATCTCTTTCGCATAAAATATTCGTGTAAGGTATTAGTCTGCACATCATATTTCGTACCTCATTTGAATTATCTTTTATGATGATTAATTATTACGTAAAACTTTATACACCGTAATATAAATATGATATATATTTCAACAGCTTTTGAGCCATATATTTATAATAGCGGCTCTGATAAGAAAAAAAATATTATTAGTGATTTAAACGATGCATAAACGAGTTTAGTGAGCGAGTTACAGTTATTCGTTATTTATACGTTTTCTATATACTTTAATTATTTAGATATTTATTGAAATACATGTTATATGATAGCACATTTCAAATACATACTGAATCCTTTGCTACTTATAACATTTAAATAATATTCACATGTCATAATACTATCTTTATGAATATGATTTATAAATACAATTTATTAAAACAGTAATAATTTATCAAAATCATTTTTTTTTTTTTTTATTGGATAACATACTTGCACATTTTATAAAATGTTTAGATTTAATTGATTTTTTTTGTACGTAATATTCCATAAAACGATAAATTATTTCGATAAAAATTATATTCAAGGATGAAAGATGTGTTATTTTTTAAATTGAACTACGTCAAAACTAGCATATTCAATGACCTTTGACAAGTCTAAAAATATTATAATATTGATTCAAAAAAAAAATTACATAATTACATTTTTTTAATGACTATATCATCAAACCACTTACCACACATTGATTCAATCTATGTATAGAATTGACGTTTAATAGTTTTCGATCGAATAGTATTACACATTAAGGTGAACTATCTGAACACATTTTACTTAAAAACTATTTATAACTTGATATTATGAAATACGATTTTTTTTTTTTAAACAAATTTATGAATATAGGTCAACAAAATATTTGTATTATATTTTCTAAAAATTGTATTTAATTTGTTTTTAAGTACAAAACTATCACTACGATATTTTTTTTTCAAGTAATCAATACGTAAATTTACAATTGACCAAATATTTTAACGGTTATAGAATGTGCCAAAATAAAAATCTCGTGTGTGTCTACTGATTAAATATTGACGAGAAACTAATATATTTAAAAATAGCTAAAAAATGTTGGGAGTAGAACACACGTCGACTGGATTCCATCAAAAGTGTGTTTGACGTTCGTGTCGCGACGTATCGTTTCCATTGAGAACTGTTTTATGGTTTACTAGAGGTTAAAAAGTGCATGGGGTTTCTAGCACGATTTTCCAACGTGACGAGCGTGGCCGCAGACAGTGCGGCCATCAGGTGGTGTCTTCCCCGCAAAGCCGTTCGTCGCTTGACCGCACGCTTGGCCGTGTCTCCAGCGTGGCGTGAGCGCACGGCGGAGAGGGTCTCTTTTGATTAGTTTTATTGTATCACGGCGGTGTTTGGCCTCAGAAATTCCGCGGGCGTAAGTGCGCCCGAGAATGACTGTGGCGTGGGCGAAACGGATAGCGAGCGCGTGAACTGCGGCGACGACGACGCGTCCGTCTCGTCAGGCTATCACGCGCCCGGCTCTTAGACGAAGAGACCTCGTGGCCATCAGGTGTACGATACTACGGACCACGGGCTGGACTTGAGTGAGAAGCGAAAATGCCGGGGCCGTTCGGCCTTTTCATTTTTTTTTTTTTTTTTTTTATTCGATTGTTTTACGCGGACAATCACGATTCATCTGTATAGAAATATATTATGATTTGCATCAAAATATGTGCCTAAGTTCTTACCTGCTAATTTCATTCTATGCGGTTATGATAAAAAATAAAAGAAATATGTTTGTTTTTTTTTTTTTTATTTGAACTATGAATTACAAAAATATACAATAAATTATATAGAATGAATAGACATACGCCGGAGTTAGGTTTAAGTAATAAATTAAAAAATTAAATAAATATCTTTATTAGGGCGATGACGTTTTTGCACTTAATAACACATTATAAACTACATTATTGTTCCAACATGTTTGATGTAATATTCAAAATTATATTAATGATAGAACTTAACATGTTCAGATTAGCAAAACATTACAAACGCGAAAAATATGAATGAATTTATTTTTCACTAATCACGTCACTTTACTACACACCTTCAAACTATCCAGAGTACCAGGTTAAATAATTTATATGTAACACAAAAATCAGGAAAATAAACCAGAACACAAATTTTTAGAAAGTAAATTAATTAATTGAAATTACATTTTCATAGAACATACTTTGTTTTTTACAGACAAACGTTTGTTAATTACTTACTTCGGTTTGAAGCTTAAACAATTTACACAATAATTTAAGTGTATTATGAACCTTTTAATCACCAATTATACTTATATGTGTATAACACATATTATGTATCATAAAATTACAAGACGTATATTTATGGATATAATATTTGTACTATAAAATCAACCAGTTATTACATAGAATTTGAATTCGATTATGCAAATGTGAACTTCAATTACATTACACGTGACAATTTTAAACAAAATACACTCCAGACATCGAATAAAAAAAAAATTTAACTTCTTCAAAATTGAAACAAAAATGAATCTTAATTACCAATATGAATTACTTTTTTAATTTTCAAATTATTATGCATTCTTTACTACATCTCGTATTATTAAAATCGTAAATTAGGATCCCCAATTTCACTTACTTAATGTATTAACTCATTAATATTGATAATATTAAACATATTCTTGTAATATACTTATTGTTAATGTAATGTGTATACATATAGATTTGCGTTTGTGCGTGATGATATATTATTTATAATTAATACGCCTAATAATATTATAAGAACACTAATATTTATGAGGATTAAAATTTTAAATATGTCCAATGTCGATACTGTTTTTTAGTTATGTATTTAAATTAATAATATTTATATACAATTTTAATAAGTAAAAAAAAAATTGTACAAATTGTATAGTTTTCTTTTCGTCCTACCAAAAACTAAGTTTTTTACATATAGTTTCGAGAAATATCGTCGAAAATTATTGTGTTCTTTGATAACTACATGAAAATAAAAAGTGTGGCTTGATTAACTATAAGAATATAAAAGTACGTACTTCGTCTCGTGGGATATTCTTCGCTCTTCGGACAAGTTAATGGGGATAGGTGTATTGAATTTTAAAGAAATGATAGGTCATTTATTTCGTTAAACGATTCCGAGCAAAGCTTTATATACCGTTTGTATTGACCAATTTTTACAAATAAATTGTTGAAGTTGAAAATTGACGTAATAACAGTTTGTTGTGTGTAATAATCGTATAATAATTTACTAAAAAACGCTTATAAAAGATCTGGAGTCACGATTTTTGAAATTTTTTTAATTCATGAAGTGATATGTCAATTACATATGGTAACAATTTCGAGCTTCTAACAACATGACTTTTGGAGTAATGACAAAATTGCCAAAAAAGATTTAATGAAAATGTCGCTTACGGCTAATTTCGCCGTTTCAGGTCCATTTTAGGCTGTTTTTCCGTTCGCCTGGAAAAACTATTCAGATGAGAACTTAGTATACCCTTAAGGTACCATTCACATCAAATTTACGATTTGTAGAATTTCCGGATGAAACTTTTGAACAAATTTAGGTTGAGAAAAAAGTGTTTCCAGATAAAAAAGAAAAATAAACACCATTGTAAAACCATAAGATCCTTCACTTCACTCAGAATCTAAAACAATGAATTTCTAGCACAATAATATAATTGAAATACTTAGTGTTAAAATGATAATTATTCTGGCACGATTGTTTTGTACCGAGAATAAGAGAAAACGTGATTGAAAGTTGAAACATTTTATAATATACTATATTAACGTATTCCAATCATTCATCAAGGTCTTAGAAAAAAATTATAAAAACTTTATAACCTTATTCAATTGAAATTAAATCACACGTTTCAAAGGATGTTCAAGACTACCTATTATTTGTTTTACAAATTTGAGTAAAATCTATTCCAGATGAATTTCAAACTCTGTTTTGGTGTGATATATTTCGCTGATGAACCGCTTACAGACGGTTAACCGAAAAAGACTATTAATTGGGAAGTCAGATAATCGTGGTTCTGTTTTACGCCTACTATTTAAGTACACCATGTTCTTAGACGAGACAAAAATGTTCTACGTGTATTTCATGTGACTGCCAAATCGTGCAAATAAGACCAAAAAATAAAATCACTGATTCCAATAATATTGTAGGCTTATCGATAGAATAAAAACAGTACCATCATAATGTTTCAGTACATTATTTTTATAATGTTATTATTTTATGACCTTTGAAATTACATTATGATTAAAATTTATAACAGAATAATCAACGAAAATATCTAAATGACTAATTTTACTGAACCTCGTGTTTTTTTTTCTTTTTATGGAAATTATCGACTACAAAATTAACTTAATAAAGTAGTTAAAATATAGATGTCATTTTTGATCTAAATGAGGTTATATATAATATGAAAAATAAAAGCTCTCCCAATTATAAAAACTATAAACGAATGACAAAATAAGCAATTTGACGGGAGCATTAATTTCTTTTGCATTCATCTGAATACAGGTCTGCTAACATAATGATATCAATTAATAATATCAATTTTAATACCACAATGGTTTATTTAGCTACAAAATCCGATATATCACAGCTAACAACGAACGTTTTACAAATAATCGAACAAAAAATAATGGTAGATTTAAGAGTGTAACAAGTTCTCTTGGACCCCCAAAGACATAAAATTTAAAAAAAAAATATGTAATTTAAACTTAGGCAGTAAATCGTATTAACTTGACTTATATATCAATGTTAATTGGCTGTAGTTATAATTTGATAATATTATATTGATAGAATTATTCATTTAAATGTTCACTATTCGCTTATTTAAATTAAGTTCCAATTTTACAATTCAGAGTTTCTCAAAAACTAAGTTCCGACCCGGTTTTTTCCTTAAAATACACCACTGAATCACGAAATACCTTTTTTACGTAGACTCATGAGCTTCAGTATGAACGCGAACGTCAGATTTTATTAGATAGTATAATATTCAATCGTGCACACCAAAAACTAAAATATCAAAATACGTGCAATGTGCATTTTTATTATTATACTTCACACAACTGGCAAAAGTCTTTTCTTGTACACGTCTCTAATTATCAATAATACACTACAAATGTGTAAACAATTTTGATTGCTAAAATTTTCCAAGTTTCAACATGTTATTGAAAAAATGATCCAAAAACCTAGAATTAGTTTAGTGAGTATATTAGTGATATTAACAAATTACTACTTTTATTAAATATTTCCAAAACAACTTGTAATTTATACACTTACTTCCACTTACTTACTTAACATCACACATTAATTGTTATTACAGATATTTTAAAACGAAATCGAAACATTTAATACATCGATAATTACACGAGTGAAATCAATCAAAAATACACGAGCATGAAAATCCATATTTTCTCTTTCATACAGCACAAAATGTGTGGTACTAAAATAGACAATTTTAGTCCCTAAAATGTACACGACAATGCGCGTACCAAAACATGGCATATAATAAAATCAACAATAACTATAATAATACGCCCACGCACTACGGCGGTGGCAGCGGTCATTACATACACGCACGAGTTACGGAAAGGGGAGAGGGTTACGCGTTTATGTACACTATAGACCGTCGTCGGCGGCATAACGACGACTGTATTGCGTGATAACGATTGATTGATAAGAGCTGCCGTGTACAATACGAAAGATCACGGCGGCGGCGGGAAAAAGGTCAGTTACGCGAACGGCGTTCGCACGCGCATGCACGCGAGTTGAGCTCGCTCGGCGCTGAACCCTCCGGGCGCCCGGCCGTCTTCGGCCCGCGCAGAGGGGGACACGGCGCGCTCGTCTGCCGCATATAAATACAACGGTGGTCTGTGGTGCGGACGGAAAAACGTGTGGACACTCGAAAGACCGGCGTAGGCAGCACACGGCAATAATACCTCTGCAGAACCCAACTGAAAAGACTTCAACGGCCGCGTTCTCGAACAGATCGACTTCTCCTCTCGACGACTACGTCCAAACGAACCATCATCGCCATCATGCAATTGGTACGTATATACGTCATGCCTTACACATATAAAAACTCAGTGTGAATGTCACACGTGGTCGAAATAAATCCGTTCGCAGCCTCTCGACGCCGCCGCCACGTGTCTTCTCATACGTTGATACTCTCTGTTCTCGCGTAAACCGCTCTTTCGACCACACGTGTTTATATTATC
The DNA here is from genome assembly GCA_027580255.1 of Therioaphis trifolii. Classification (NCBI taxonomy): domain Eukaryota; kingdom Metazoa; phylum Arthropoda; class Insecta; order Hemiptera; family Aphididae; genus Therioaphis; species Therioaphis trifolii. Next base: position 48,287,643 of record CM050404.1, read on the forward strand.
AACTCACCGACTCGCCGACAGTGACTCGTACTTTTCCGTTTTTTCTGATCGTCTGCCTTGTTCACGCAATCGTCCCGTGTCGTTGTTATACTATCAAATACCATCTATTCTCATATCATTACGTTCGACGTCGTCTGTGCGTATGACAAAGCACCGTCTAGTTCTAATGGTATCGATACTCCGCCACCACCATCGATATCTAGATGACAATGAGAAAATATAAAAACGTGTTTGATTTCATTATTTGGTTACCTTTTTGACGTGACAAATATTATGTCGATACATCATATTATATTATTACACTTTCGATGTGATCGTCACTCGATTTTTTTATTAAAGAATACCTATTGGCCATCGGTCGCATGTGTAACGTGAACATTAAATCTGTCCATCAACACCTCTATAGTTGGTTTTTTATATTTTAAAATACAAAAATACCGTATTTTATAAGCCTTTTATATTGCTTTTTAATGTGTACATAAAGACACTGAAAGACCTTTACGTACATTTAACAGTACAACAGTTTATATAATTTTATGGCATTTTTCGTACTTTAAAAATATTGGTGTTATACATTTTCTAGATTCGAAAGATTTTACGAAAATAACTGTATGTAAAAAAATATTATAGTGGCAATGACTATACTAATAAAATCATCATCTAGTTATTGTATGCAACCTATCCTTTGTTTTAATATTTATGAATATTCATTTATAATTTTCTTTTAAGTTCGTAACAACACTGGTTCATTGATCATGGAATACAACTTGAAATTTAAATTTTTTTAATTTTATTCGGTTTTTTTTTCATTATAAATAGTAATTATATCAGTAATTAATGTTTTCTGTTTAGTGAATGTAAAATAATTAAGTGAAAAAAACATTTTATATTAAAGCGTGTTGTATTTAAATATTTAATTGATGTTGATCATATTTAATACACATGTTTAACTTAATAATTATGTACAGCTTAAGTGTGTTTTTAATGAATATTTTATTAAATTTCAAATAATGATGGTGAATAGGTTCATAAATTATAATGCATGATTTTTTTTTTAACAGACAATCGCAGTAGCAACCTGTATGTTGGTCAGCCTAGTCAACTGTCAACAACCAACCACCCCCATCCCCATCGTCCGATATGAAAATGATGGTGTAAACTTTGACGGATCTTACAAATGGGCGTAAGTATACTCTTTACATAATATGGTGTATAATTCTCGTGATCGAGTCCCGTGTTTAAACCGTGCGCCTTCGTGTTTCATAAACTCGCGATTGAACATCTGTCTACTAGTATAGGTCTTTTTTTTTTTTTTTATCTTTTTACTTACACGCGTCAACGTTCGATATATCAACAGTAAAGATTATTATGAAAAAATCGTAAGATCTCGGAACAAAACTCTCAAACACAGCAGTATTTAGTTACTTGATAGTGTAACAAATACACGTGAAACCAATACAAACAATATTCTGCACGTCAGCGCGGTGCTTTCGTCTTTAACGCTCGTGACTAGCGAGTTAATTCCTACGGGTATATTATTATGCGATCTTAAAGTGACGCTAATGACGTCGGAGAAACAATCTTTGCTCAAATTCTACAAGACGAGACGAGCGTACGGCGGCCGCGTCGCCGACACCGCGCCGCGCGTTCAAGTCTTTGTTGAATCACACGTATTGCACGACGTCGTCCACGAAACGACGAGCGGAATTTCGTCAGCGGAGAGAAGCGCGTACGTGTTTTCACGACGTTCGAAAACAACGTCAGCGCAATAAACCGTGTGTAAAAACCAACGATAACAACGGCAACAACAAACATTTATGATAAAATAATACCCAATACCGATGAAATTAAATTAAATTACGGCCGAAACGGGTTTTGCGTTCATAAAACCTGCGCGCACGGGACTCCTTGACCCGATCGGGCCCCTTTAAACGACGAGACTCCTTGGCCTCTGACCTCTGGGAGTTGGGATGACCGCCGTCGTAACTGTTTACACGTCGTCGTGTACCTATGACACAACGTGATTAATGGAACCACTATTAGCACTGCGCGTGAACGAAAGTCATCGTCGTTAACGAATATGTTTATTCTGGTGGCCTGCAAACGCTTATGCCGACTTTTACGATTTCAAAAACTCGACACAATTAATGATGACCTTTTTCCAGTTTTATGTATGATGTATATTGAAATAATTTGTAATATACCGAATAATATCATTATGGTTAATTCAATAGTAGAAAAAAGGCGATATACGTTAAAACTCGAGAATAAATAAATAGGTACTAAAAAAAAAAATATACGTTTTGAAATGCTACGTAAAAACTTATACTTTCGGTGTCCAATCGAAAGGTATATATACATCAAGATAGGTTCGAAAAAAACCGTGAAACTTGAGCGGTCGACCATCCTATTTATGGTTGAAATTTTCTTTCACTAGGTATCCGAAAACCGAACACTTTTCATTTTTGACCTTAAAAAGGTGGAGAGGCCATTTTTCTGATCATAAATTATAAAAAGTATATTCACTTCAACTCATTGTTTGATTTAACTTAAGATATAGAGGCCACACAAAAAAAAAAAAAAAATGAAAAAATTATTTTATTTTATTTTTAATAATTCAGCACAAAAAATAATAAGACACAATTTCGTATTTATTTCAAACAGTTTATTTTCATTAGGTGAATAAAAAAAAATCATGATATTTTCTTATCGTTTTTTTAAGTAAAAATAAAAATACACGGTGTTTTCAAAAAAAAAATGTTTCTTTAAATATTGCGGTTTAAACCTAGTAAAAACACGCGGCTTATGGATGTAACCGACATATCGCCATACCGCACGCGCGCCCGGTGGGGGAAGGACAACGCGAAACAACCGTCTGTCGGATATACGTCGACGACGGTGATACGTAATAACCGGCACACGGTGTACACGATCGGCGTGGCCGCCCTGAGGCAAAGTCAACGGTCAACCGCCGCCGCGGTGCCTTATGTGGGTCACGCCGTCACTCTTACCGTCCGGTCGGCAGTCCGCACGAGTTTGCTCGCGCCTATCGTCGAAGGTTAGGGGGGGCTAGAGTCATCCGGACGCGACGATTCATGCCACCACCGTCGCATCATGACGATAGTAAAATAATAATAATTATAATAATAATAATATTATTATTATTATTATTATTATTATTATTATCATCACAAACCATATCGCGTGGTCGGGCATGCGCGCGTCCTTCGTCTGACGCGTCACATCCTTGAACGTGCTCGTTGTCCTTGATCCTTCCACAAATTCTTCCTGCTCGTTTACGCGATCATATCGTCGACAAGCAGAGGTTTCTTTTATTTCTTTTTTTTTCGCACTTCCGCACTTTTTAATAAAATCGAACGATTGTTGTTTTTCATGTCAAGTTTTCAAATGATCGAACGGTGATCGTCGGCTAATCTCTAACATAACCGACTGTGAGTTCCACCGTACATGCGAACACATTATCGGTCGGTTATTCTATGAGAACAGAAATATGAGACGAGAATATAAATCACAAATTAGTGAGATGAAACAGAAACAGAATTTTTATTCTCTCGGGTTTTCATGATTAAAAGATGACAACGTGGCGAAATTCTATGTTTTTTTTTTCTTATTCCTAGATCTTTTCAATTTCAGTTGATAATTTTAGGTCAAATGTCACTAGGTTTTCTTTATTTTTCTCGTCTATACAAAAATCTAAATTATTACGTTTCACTTTCATGCGAATCATGAAAGTACCCACGAGAACAAACAGCCGGCGTATCGAATAGGCAATTTAAGCCCACTCATGTATCCGAAGAACCTTTCATAAATATATTATATTTTGTTCTATTTCTTTCATATTGAATTGTTATTACACATCATTATATAATAGTTTGAGTTTGTTAAATAAATAAAATAATGTAAAATGATGTATATTTTACGCGAAGTTTGAGTGCGTTTAAAATTTGATTTTATTAAATACCAGTGAGTTCATTAAATATTTTCGAAGACTTCATATATATTGAACATTTTCAATTTGTAATAATTAAATTTAATGAGTTCTAATTTGTATCTACGACATAATAAAGTAATAGTTATGATAAATTAAGTATTATTTCATTTGTAGATCACAACAAAACTCCAACAGTTAAAGATCTACAGTTATATAACTTTTATGTTTACAAAATGGGATCAATGTTTTACAATGCATATTAATTTGAATATAATGGTACCAAACATTCTAAATTAACTTCCATTGTTTTATCACACTGTTTAAATTAACATAAATTCACGTGATTATATGATTTGTTTTACTTATTTTTGTTAAAATGTTTTTTTAATAATTTAAATGATGTCTCGTGTATTTATATATTTCATAATTGTTGTGGTCTTGATGAAACAAACAATATTATTTTTGATTTTTATTTTCAAAATTATTCACTCATTTCAACCAACTTAATCGATCAAATATCAGATATGCATTCAGCATACTAATTTACAATTAAAATAGATTTAAATATCCACGATTTAAATTTAATTATTAATTAAAATAAATATGTTCATCTGTCACAAAATATCATTTTTTTTTTAATAATTTAAAATATAACTTCATAAAACTAAAGCAATATGTAAAAAAACCACACATTCATTTAATCAACCACAAAACAATTTCATTTTGCATTCACACACTAATTATGAAGAAATTCATATGTTTATTTCTATTATTTTATTGTACTTTAATGATTATATTAACATCCAACAATTTGTTTGTAACTAATTATATTTAAGAAAAATAACTTATATTTAGTATCGTACTTAAAAGCGTTTGTCAATAATTTTTCTATATATTATAAAACAAATCAATTTAATGAAAAAGTAATTGTAATTTTAGAGCTATATGAAGTTAACAGTTCGATGGTATTGAAAAAATCTTTCATAAACGTTGGAATAGATAATCGTGCCAAGTTTTTATTAATAAATGAAAGGATGATAAAATCATGTTACCGTGAAGTCCGATATGCCCAGTTATGGCTATAACGTCTGGTAAATGAATAAAACAGTTATTTATTTTATTTTCAGATTAACTCATACAATGTAAATAAAACATATATAATATAACAAAATATTTGGACTTTTAATGCATTTAATGACAAAAATGTTTCTATTTCGTTCGAAAGGGAATACAAATCGAAATTAATTACAATGCGCATGGTACAGATACTTGACTTATTTACCGTATGAGTATCCACATTAAATATTCAATTTAAATGATTACCATATAATTTTAATTCACTTAATAATTAATTAAATGATAAAAATTCAAAATTACCCATCAACGTTCGAAGTCTTTTAAAAATGTCCGATGTTTAATGGCTGTTAAGTTCTCAGTTTATGATGTATGGGAAATATTAAGTGTGCACATCCACCAACTTGACACTACACATCGATGATTACAGTGGGGTATCCAAAAATTTTTAAATATCTTTGTATAACGCGATTTCAATTCGATATTCGATACTTTCGCTGTTAAAAAAACAAAAGAAAAACCCTTACCAGCTATGTCTATAACGGCGAATTCAGTATTCGTTATATTATTATAACTATTGCATGTACGATACATATCAAATATTTTTTCGAATAGTCGTTCGTTGTTATAAATAAATAAATAAATAAACGAAATACTCCCGACACAAAAGACGTAGTTGCATAAGCGCAATTATTATTCTCCGAAGAACAACTGACCGCATGAACTGAAACTCGTCTGGATAATAATAATTTCAGATCTCTGCCGTATAATAATAATAATCATGACAATAATAATAGTAATAATAATAATAATAAGCCGAGAGACGCGCGACGGACGATGATAGTTTGGTTTTTGTGCTCGATCATGGACTATAATAATCTTACTTATCTCTGTCGCGTTACACAATTATTACACGAGGAGAAATAAGTGTGCGTTTGTGTGTGTATGTACATGTACATAGTACGAATAACGACATCAACAATAAATAGTAATAATAACAACAACAATAATAATGAGAATAAAAGGATATGTGCACAGAGAGGAGTACGTGCATGTGCGTGAACGGTACGGATACAATATTACACGAGGACGAGAAAGTCTCCAGGGTTTGACCCCCCTCAGCCGTTTGACCCGTCGCCGCCGTGGCCATCAATCCACGGATGACCCACCGCGCAACGGTCCGCTCGTTTCTCCGGGCACCTCCACCGCCGGTGCACCCATTCGCGAACGGTCCGGTTCGTAGGTCGGACACGCCTCCCCCGGGCGACGGACTATCACGAATGTTCGTGGATCCGTCTACCCGCGTTAGGGCCGTGATTGGGGTCACGTAACCGACACCCCGGCGTGGTGTAGTAACCGCGCGAGCGTCTCCTCTGACCCGACCGACTCGGCCGGGTCGGTATTGCAAAACACGACCGTGAAACCGTCGTGGATCATAATGATGTCATGCACGCCGGGTTGCACACGGTGATCGCGGCCCACGCATCGTGTCATCAACTAAGCAGAAAGGGCAAACTAAATTTGGCGAAAATTAAAGACGCGTCTATCGAAATGGCTGTGGTCGACAATCGAAAAGAATGACTGCAATTTTATCGACGGGAAAAGATTAAAAATGCGTTTGTCCGTCCTTATAGTCGTACGAATAGGTGGACTTCGAAGTAGATTTTTGTTTATTTTGGGGGGGGACTCAAGTCTTACCATATATTATATTATAAACAGAGAGATACAGAGAGAGAGAGAGAGAGAGAGAGAGAGAGAGAGAGAGAGAGAGAGAGAGAGAGAGAATAAGAGGGAGAGTGATAGAGAAATATTTAACACAGACTTCATGAAAAGAAACATACTATGTTATGAGTTATTAATTATAGGAATCGTTAATAAAGGCATAACGCATAGTTTAGTATTTCGTAGAATCTTAGTTACGAAAAAATACAAATATAGTATAAAAATGTAAGTACCATCATTAATAAATTATTAAAACCAAGTCCAAGGAATGTGCTACAATTTTATATTTCAAAACAAAAAAATTAAAATACAAGAGTGTATTAATATTGTTTTTTTTTCAAACAATTGTACATTTGTACGATTATAGTGCAAATAAATACATTAACATGTACGCTAGTAAAAACCATTTGCGAATTTTAACCGACGGAAATAAATCGATTCGTTTTGGGGGTTAGAGCTTATTTAAATATGAGTGATGTGGGGGGCGTATGACTCTAGTGCCCGCCACAACATTTGCCTATGGTCATGCGCACTAAAATCATAATCTGCATCGACCCGACTCTATGTCTTCCCCACGACAGGCATCGGTTTTTGTGAAATCGGACGAAAACGCGCTGATTAATATTAACTAATCACTCGTATGTCCCACCGAAAAGACGCGGCGTTTATCGAGGAGCGCGTATTTCGTTATCGCACCGTTCAGCGAATTGTTTCGTCGACGAAATATACCCCGTTATATCAGCCATAAACACGGTTAATAATGTTGTAGCACAAATTTCATCCGTTTAGTTGAAAATAATACACCACGGTGGTGACGTAATATGCAAATCCGAACGAGTGATATCGAAACGGTTCGTGTTATGGGGCAAGTCTGCACAGATGCTGCCGCGGACGGTTCTTACAGTGTTAACGCGGGGGGGGTCAATATATTTACGACGTTGTTTTCGTTATTGCGAGCATCCAATACGATTATACCAGTACGCCTGTGTGTTATATTGACTGTGTGATTCTCGACCCGCGGGTATGACCCTCTCGGGTCTCGATGTTCTCCGACAATTTTCACAGTCATCAAATACATGAAACAATTAATATGTGATTTGTGTGATTTGTTTTATCATTGACAATCGTTGTCAAAACCGGATTTTCTACGACGACCACAATTATTAAAAATAAATCAATAAAACGGATCGTGTAAGACAATTATAGTATGAGTATCAGTTTTATCAAAACTTTCAAGCCTAGGAATCGACAAAATAAATTCTAATCGACCTTAACAAAGACATAGTTAAATTTGAAAAACATTTTATTGAATATATCATCAATTTTTTGTTTCTTTTTGTAAATTTTTTTTTTTATAAGGTTTTAGGTACCTATATTAGATTTTCAACTGTAAATTAATGGACTTGTTCAGTAGTAATTGTTTTTATTTTAATACACACAATAATCATCGTGGTGGCTTTTGACAACTTTTTAATGCCATCATAACGAAAAGGCTGTCGAAATCTAGGTGGCGTTATATATTAAGTGGTAGTTACATCATCAAAAAAGGTTAAGAACTACCGGTTAGACGAGTCGTTGATTTGAACTCTATCGGGGCATGTCTCTGTGCGTTGTCATAACGGATTGTTCTGTTTTTGGGATCACGGCGTGCTCCGACGGATTTAAGTTACCGTGACTTCGAAAACTCTCGTGGCCCGTCGAATATTTTCGGCATGCGCGCGCAACGGTTATGCGGATGATGGACGCGGAGCGACGATAGCTCTCGTCGGATTAAGTCACCCACTTTGATTGAGGCCATTGTTACAAAAACAATGACGTAATAGAACACCAGTAAACGGTAACAAAACACAAGACGTAATGACATACCTCCGGAAACCGTACTCTCTCGTTCTCGTGAATGTGTTCAGAGCATTCCTGTTGCATCAGTTTGCACGTGTGTGTTTGTGTATCGAACCATAATCCGACTCAAGGTTGCACAAGGTTTTCTGAATGAAGAATCGTACAGAGATAAGCGTTTGAATACAACAATGATGATGTATAGGTGAACAATTTTATTTGAATACGGATTCGTTAAAGTCAAAAATAATAACACCATGAACGTTTCTGAAAATAGACCGAGAGTGATTAAGAGTCTTGGCGTACCATAAAATAATACCGGATTAAATACACGCGTGGACGCGGACGTGATTTCGACAAGTTAAAATGGCGTGAACGATTCTTCTAGTAAAATTAATTTGTTTTTAACGTGACCTTTTGCTCGTAACTAAGTTGTGAAAATGAAAAAAATTGTCGTCACTTGTGATTATACTGTACTGTTCTAAAATATCGAAATTTCCACGTTTGATTAGATGCGTGGACGTCCGATTTTAAGCTTTCCAATCTATATGCTAATCTTACCCAAGTGAATAATTCAAGACGATCCAATAATTTTAAAACAATGTTCACCAGATCAATGAATAGAGGCATACCGTATATAGATGTGTTTTTATCATTGAACTCTAAGTCATATATATCATACATTTAGTTTGAATAAAAACCTTAAACATGAAATTCAGTTATTACTGTATAAACTGTAGTTATATACTGTATAAACTCAATGTAAAATGACCAAAAGTTTGAGAAAGCATGTTATATTGAGTCACTTCTCGGCCACCTCTTGATCCGTCCTTGATCTGTACGCGGTAAACGAAAACAAAACCGCGTATGCAGACTATTAAAAAACTGTGAACGCATCAAACGTGTTCCTAGCTGTTTCGTAAAGTTCAATACGACGACATGTGCTCTGACTGTTGGCTACAAAGTATTCGAATGCGAGCCATTAATCACAAAAAAAAAAAAAAAACATTTTCACTTAAGGTCATAAGGCTCATTATATTGTCGACGTCGTCGTGTTTGTATCGACTAAAATCATACACATGGTGAGAATCGTTCGACAGCTCGATCATATTGCGTCCTGGACACCTCGGCGTCTAACGTCCGTCTAAATAGGTTTGGGGCCCGTCACCGGTTTGACAACAGTGGCCATCGGGTCTTCAGACTTTGACGGCCTCGTTCGTAACCGTCGTATAACATTCGGTGTAGGCGCGGTGTCGACGGTCGACACACACACACACACACACACACACACACACACACACACACACACACACACACACACACACACACTCATACACGACGTGTTTTCGCCGCACCGTCTGTCATATACATCACTCGAACCATGTGAAATGATCGAAACCCCCCACACACACCGCGGCAGTTTCGTCAAATTTATCCAATCCCCCTCCGACGCGTTTTTATCGTGTCGAACTGACCGAAATACCTTTTTTTTTCTTTAAATCGTTTTAATCATTTTTCATTAGTATTCGCTGTAGTATAAATCGGATGTCTGATTAACGTTTTTGGTTTTTTTTTTTTTTTTACTGCAGGTACGAGACGGGCAACGGCATCCAAGCCCAAGAATCCGGCTTCGTGCAACCGGCCCAAGACCCCAACCAGTCGGCTTTGAACGTGGAAGGCGGCTACTCGTACACCGCGCCGGATGGCACGCCAATCAGCGTCAAGTACGTGGCCGGCCCCCAGGGATTCGTGCCGGTCGGCGACCACCTGCCTACTCCACCGCCGCTTCCGCCTGCAATCGCCAAGCTGCTCCAATTCCTGGCCACCCAACCATCTACACCGGAACCGGCTTACAACAAGAGGAAGTAAAGACGGACGTCAGACGCACCGCCATCTCGTGACCACCTCTGCTCACCCTCCCTATCACCCGCCCACCCGCTCACCCGGGTGACCGCCCAGAAAATCTTTTGTCCATGATATTTAATCATTATTATTACCGGTCTAGACTTAAGTTTTGTATTTGTTAATCTGTACTGCTTTCATTATTATTTTTTATCATATAAATTTTTTATGTTTGTATACATATATGATATATACGAGTATATACACATATATTATATACGTATATTTATTTATATATTTTTAAATCGTGTTTTGTTATTGGTAATATACCCTTCTATCAATCTACATGAAGTCGTGTCAAACGACAGTTATTTTTTTTTTTTGCCACTCACGCGTAATAGCATAAAAGATCCAAGCCTAATCGTAGATCTCAGGGACAAACATTTTCCCTTTTACATATCCCGATTGTAACTCAAACACAACAGGTAAGAAATATAGTTTTCAGTGGTTATCTAAATAAAATGATTCATTTTACCAGTCGCGTTCAATGTATCTTATAAATAATATTAGGTTAGTGTACTATAATGATGGAAAATTCTTATTTCAATCATTATGCAAAAAAAAAACCTTTTTTTTTAGTTGAAGTTTTTTTTCCATAATGATTGCATAATAAAAGCTGAGATGATACTTACTCGGCAAGCTACCCTCAATCAAATCACTTGTTTGAGGGATGACTCTGAGCGTGAACTTAATCATATTGATAACACATGAACACATGTATCAAATAAACATATTTTCTAAACTTTGTATTAGATTTACTTAAACGTTTTCATTAATTGATATTTTAGGATATTTTGTGTAAAAATGAATATGCTATCACGAATTTATAATTGTTATGATTTATTAAAATATATTAATATGTATATATATATATATATATATATGTGTGTGTGTGTGTGTGTGTGTGTGTGTGTGTGTGTGTGTGTGTGTGTGTGTGTGTGTGTGTGTGTGTGTGTGTGTACGTTTTTTTTGAAACCAGTGTGTGACGAGACGCAAATGGTATAATCGCAATGTGGGATTCGGACATCGCCAAGTTGGAAGTTTCAGTCTTAGACGTGGCGTGCGTATCTGCAGTAATCGTGTAGTATAGATTATTGAACGTCTGTGAATTTTTTTTTTTTTTTTGCTAAACAGGAATCGTTATTATCCCAAATTCATGCTAATCACTTTCACGTAAATTTAAATTCAATGATTCATAAACGACGTGAAATCTCATCAGCGACATTTAACGCAGTAAACGTCTTCATGACTAAACGGTTCATTGCAACGCGTAGGTGCCGCCGTTCGAGCTTATCTCACATTATATTTTAACATTGCATTTATGTTATAATACTGTTTTGACGAATAAATCAACCACTTTATTGTGTGTATATACGACATACGTATTACAAATATGATAAATACTCATGATAAGAATGTACATTTATTACGTAACGTATCACAACTTTTTTTTATTCATTTTTATATTTATCACACGGGTTCACTTTCCATACGACCTATAATTATTACAACGGAAACATGCAAAAGAGCAACATTCAAGGGACTCGTGCATCATTATACCGACCCGTATTCTCAAACCATGTATATATGTACGATTAAACACTTTACGGAGAAGAAGGAAGTGTTGCACATGTGGTGAGGACCAATTAGATGTGTATGTAGGCTAAAAGTAATCTATAAAACGTACTCGGACTCATGTACTCACTAATTTTACATTTTTCTAAGCGTTTAATAAACTTATACGTGATTACAATTTATAATATAAAACAAAGATGATATTGTAATTGCTGTGATGAGTAGGTAGTTATGAGTAGCATTCAAAGAACTACTCCTACTGATACGGTGTCATGCGTGTTGTATTATTCCTAGATCCAGCAAATATTGTGAGGGAAAAAATTTTAAGAAAATCATAATTAACTGACGACAAATCTACAAAAATAACATAATATCCAACAATCAATAGTAATCAAAAAATAATAACAAAGTACAGGGTAAATCAGAGATATAAATGTGAAAAATCATCAAATCGTTATTTATAAATTACGAGTATATGTGAACCACGAACGTTAATTATAATTGTTTTAGTTGTCTTATTTTTTTATGTAAGTATTATAAGTATTTTTTTGATAATACAATTGCCCAGATTTTGCATTGGCCTAATAAAAATTCATGCTTCAAAACACTAAGTGACGTGTTCATAAGAAAATGTGAAATTTTATTTAATTTTTGCATAAATTTAAAATATATAAAATATTACTTAATGTATATTAATTGAGCAACCACTTACTAAAATATAATGAATACACATCTCAATACAATTTTTCATATACTTAATACATAAAATAGTATTAATTTCAAAATAAAAATAAATACATTATTTTAAATTATTTTTTTCGAAAACCTACAGAAAATTATGAACAAAAAATTAATACAAAGGATAATTATACACTTTTGGATTAATTTAAAATAATTATAAGTCAAAAAGGTATTTATATAGGTATACAAGATTAGGATGTACGTATCACAAAAATTTAATATATGGAATAATTTTTGTTTTATTCATTATTCTTAACTTTAAAAAAATTGATATCCACTACAGTATTTTGCTACGATAAAAACGTATCAATAGATTATTTTATTCTGGGAACGCAATTTTACAATTTATTATGGTATTCTACAGTTTAAAAAAATAAAAATTAGCTATTTTGTAAAAAAAATTTTAGAACAATGACATTGGTAAAATATCTCGGTAAAGTTACGTCATTTATTTAAGATTTTTTAAACTTTAAAAAAATGAGTATTTAATAAAATAGGATGTTCAATAAAGATTTTCATTTATTTTTTTATAAATTATTAGATCTATTCAGTTATTAATGTTTATTTTATCCAGTCATTAGTTATGAATGGTTTTGTATTATAAATAAAATTTTTTGAGCTGTCATAGTTTTACTAAAAGCTAATTAATAAAAAAAAAAAATTATAAAATACGTATTATTTACATTTTCAGAAAACTTTAAAAATTGTAGAAATTTAACTTATGAATTTTTCATACAATTTTTAATTTTGATACAACATTTGAAAAACATTGTGAAACATTGTAGTTATAGCGCAATACAGTATTTCATAAAAAAAATAATAATATTGAATAGATCAAAAGTATTCCATTTACCAGCTTTTTTGATACACCTTGAATATACTTTATAAATTCACATACAAATAAAGTTTGCCTTGAAATACTTCAAAACGAGTGCTAGCAACAAATTCTAGTTAATTTCCAAATGGTGTAGTTCATCCAAACAGAAATACTTTATACTAAATATATTAATATTCTCGAATTATTGAATATAAATTGTGTTCAAAATGATGTACAATTTAATATGAATATTGTATCATGTATTAATACGAAAATGTATTTAAATCATCTGAAAACGATCACGATCCGCGTCTCGTATCCAGTATCGATTAGAAGGGACATTTACATCGACGTCTTATATAACAATCAATTAATTACGGTATCATCCATGGATGTATTATGTTAATCGTAATTCTGTATTTAAATTATTATGACGATGACTAGTAAGCAGCCATGAGTTGTTACCCGAAAATATGCTAAATTGTGATTTATAATATAGGCATTTTACATGATTTAACTTAACCAAACAAGGTATTTTCCTTGGAGTAATATTTGAAAAAAGTTTTGATAATTTATAGACTGTGTGAATATGTTTTTTTTAATTTAATTCATTTAGCATGAAATAAATAAAATTTTGTAACTTCTTTACTTTTTAAAAAAACATATATAAATATATACATATATATATATATATATAAATTTTTAAATTTAAGTTCCAAAAATGAAAATTTATTTTAATACGATTTTGTTGTAGCACTTATAGTGGAGTATTAAGTGCTACAACAAAATCTTATTTAAATATTTTTTATTTTTGCAACTCAAATTTAAAAATTTTAAACTTAATTTAGCTATTTAAAAAAAAATCAAAATATTAATTTTGTAGACTGTTTTTAGAAAAATTATAGCATTGAAATATCTCATTAAAGTTTGGTCATTAATTTATTATGATTTTTTAAACTTTTTGAAAACATGAATTCAATTTGATACTTAAAATTTTTATATATATTAATTATGTTCTATCAAGATTCAGTCATTGATTTTTTTTTAATTTTCCGTGATTAATTAGGATAAGTATAAATTTAATTAATAATTATCGGATAACAGCTACCAGTGATGACAAAAATCTCGGAATGAATTAAATCTCGATCAACAATTTATTTTGCTGTGATATACAACATGTGATACAATTATGTAAAGTATAATATTATGGTCAATCTTTCACAGACATAAAAAATCGTAGAAAATTAACGGATTAACGATTATGAGATACATAAGCACCAGAATTTTTCTAAAAATCTGTTTTATAAAAAAAAATATTTAGATTTTTTTAACAAATGGTACAATCCGATGTAAAATTTTAAAATTTGAGTCTAAAATTTAAAAAACCAAACATTCTTTGTACCATGGGTATTCTTTGGAACTCGGATAAGATAAAGGTGTTGGATATAGGGAATTATAGATAAGCCACTTTTAATATTGGTGAACATTGCGCGTAGGTAGTATAGGTATGTTATTTTACATTTGAAATCACTGATAAATCATTGCTTTCGAAAAACGATTCTGATTCAAACTCAAATGATAATATTAACATGAACTAGTAAAGTTTTCAAAAAACTGAAAAAATTTTGATCTATAATTGATGCAATTTTTCAATTTCAAGTTAAGAGCACTAGAATAATAACGAGAAAAATCTTCATTAATATAATACGAGTAATATCCGTTAAAATGATCTATTGGCCGTATTTTGACATGTATAGCTTAAATAAAACAGCATTGCTGAAGTGGATTACAACAAAAATTTAAATATAACTAAGGTCAATTAAAAAAACGAACTTGTATAAAAATGTCATACCTCAACAAACAAAAACTAAAAAATTTATAGAATAAAAATAAAAACAAATATAAAATGTTTCGAAAAAGTTATTTGATCAGTGATTCGAACTTTAAACGTATTTAAAAAATAAGTCATTGAGTTGATTTTCATAATAATCAAATCATAATTAGGAATATATTCAGCAGTTCTATTGGATAAAAAATGTTATTGAATTAATTGTTCCGAATAATATAAGGTTTTTATTGAAAAATATCGCTAATTGACGTGTTATTTATTATTTTCGTCAAAACTTGAAAATAAAAAGCATATAAAAAAAATGTTGCCTAACAATTCGTAAAATTTGTTTAGTACTGTTAGATAAGCATATTAATTAGATGTTATTAAAGTTTCAGGTTTTATATCAAATATTCAAAAAATGTTTTTATAAAAACTTCTAAAAAATGAGATGTTTTAATGATCTAAAAGTTCTCCACCTAGCCTAAAAATGGTTAAACTTTCCGGAAATTGTTCTATTATTAGTATAAGTATTATTTA
This sequence comes from Therioaphis trifolii, assembly GCA_027580255.1. Taxonomy (NCBI): domain Eukaryota; kingdom Metazoa; phylum Arthropoda; class Insecta; order Hemiptera; family Aphididae; genus Therioaphis; species Therioaphis trifolii. The sequence continues at coordinate 48,303,630 of CM050404.1, forward strand.
TATTAGTATTAGAACCATATTAATATTTGGTGAACATTTAAAAAGTCTTGCACCATTCATTTTGGATTTATGGCTCAACATAAAAAATGAATTTTATGAAAAATCTCATAAACAGTAAATTTTACTGTTTTCATTCAATTTTTTAATAGTATTTCCTCACTCTTGATAAAACTATAGAAGATAGAAAAAAATTACCTCTTTAAAGTACCTATAGATAAAATTTCTTATAGAGTGGCTGGATGAAACTTTTGGACTATTATTACAATGATGAAAAATACATTAAAAAAACACATAATTGTAAAATCAATACTTTCATTTTTTCACTGAAAATCTAAAAAAATCTTTAAATTCAATTTTTTTGCAGTGCATGACTCAAGTATTTATTTTTAAAAAAAGTTGAAAATAATGAATAGAAAAAAAAGTTATTGCATTTGTCAAATAGATCTGACTCACTCTGTGTATATATAATGTTAAGTAATAAAATACGATTTACTCGATTTTTCACTTAATAGTCTCTATACTGCCAATATTATAAGGATAAAGAATGTAATTTAAGGAAGTGACCACAATATTTTATGTTAAAGTATCTAGTTAAGTTTGTAAAAAAAATTACAAATAAAAGTTTTGTTTTTGCACATGGATACTAAAAGTTTTTAACAACTAAATATATTCAATAATATTAACATTTCCAATATATAATATGATACAAAACGTTTTCTAAAACTGAAAGTGACTCATAAATATGACAAACGCTACAACAACGTATTCTTCTGAAATTAATTTCTCATTAATTTTTATTTAAATTATAATAAGCTAATTATAAAAATTAACGAAGGTGTATCCCATAGTTATAATATTATGTAAGTATAAATACATAGTATGTACGAGATAAAATAGAAATTATTTTATTATGTCAATGTTTCACTGTCGAGTGGGTTTATTCTGCAATGAACGGTGTGCATAAATTTAAGTTAAAATCCAGATTGTTGATATTGTAAACACTCGGCAGGGCATAATATCGAAAGAAACATATATTACTATCAAGATATTATTACATGACGGGTCATCCTTGACGTTTATCAAAATGTCTGTCCTTGAAGATCCGATAAAAATATGAATTAATTATGTACATCATCTGTTTTAACAATTCATCATTTATCAGGGAAAACTGCATTACGGAGTCAAGACCACAAGATCGTATTTGGTAATCTACGATTTTAAATGGTACTCGAGTTAATCTATTTGTAGTAGATATGCCGACCGTTTCATCCGTCATAAACAGATATTAAAGACTACGAAAACCAAATATTTGTAAGCAAAATTCATTTTACTTAATGCGTTTATCCAATCGCCTCGGGACACAGCAGCAGAGTCCATGGCACATCGTTCTATTTTATTTTTATTTTCACAAATCACATTCGATTTAATGCGGTGCTGATTCTAAAACATTATGATCTTCATTTCGACACCTTAAGGGCAAACGATTTTATTATTGACGTGGGATTTTCATTTATTAACCTTAATGTCATCAATAATACTATTTAATTACTTTAAAATTACGACACAACACGACTGATCATGAAAAATCCTAACTCTGCGTCTTATAATACATAAATTATAGGATTGAAGCTTCTGGAATAAATACCTGATGTTTCCTCAACATTGATTTCAAGAACGTTTGAATTAGGTATAGTTAAACGTGTGTTCAAAATATACTACTAAATTACATGAATTTATGATCGAATTCATTACTATTTATAGTATATTCATTATAGTATTATAAATATATATATATATATATATATATAAATGATAAAATATATTTTGAATTTTTATTCATAATTGATTCATACAAAACATTATTGGAAAACGCACAAAAATGTTTTACGATAATCGATGTTTAGTATTTTTTTATTATTTACGTTGAAGCTATAAAAATAACATGATATATTTTTCATGTATTTTTCATTTTTTTATAAACATTTTATCAACTTTTGAAATACGATATTTCACTAACCTTCAAAATTCATCCAAGTCTCAGAAAATAAAATATAATAAATCCAATCGATTTCATAAAAACTAAATCATGCCAAATTTACTGTCTGGCCAATTAGTTCTCAAATTAGAAACATAGTTAATCCTGATCATTGTGATATTTGAAATGAGAAAAGAGCAGAAGAGTTTGTAAAACTTGGTGGAAAAGTATCTAACGTTCATTCAAAATTAAATTTTGTTTTATTCATTTTTTACTGAGTACGAACAATTGATTTTTACAATCATAACACATAATTATGAAGACCATAATATATGAAACGTAGCCAAAACCGATACTAAAGAAACTTAACAAAACGTTGAGCTCGCATTGTCTTTTCAGTATCAATAAATGCAACCAAAATACTAATTGGTCTATGTTGGACTCCTCGAGTACATCATTAAGAATAAACATGTAACAAAAGAGATTATGAATTGATTTCAATATTGATTTAATACACAAACACGTAATAATGGTGAATGAAAGATCCTCTCCCTATGCTATGCACCTGCAGCTGTATAATAACATTGGCCATCCATTGAACATTGAGTTTAAACAAAATAAAAGAAAAAAATCAATTTCGTATACGAAATTCTAAGACCAGAATTTTTTTCATAAAATTAAATATTTATTATATTTTTTAAACATTTATTTCTTTTTTAATGTAAGACTATTTATTATAATTTTTATATTTTCAAAGTTCGATTTTTAGCCCAAAAGTAGTCAGATTATTTTGAAACTTTTTTCAATCTTAAAACAATATGTCAATATAAATAGTGAGAATTTAAAATTTCTAGCAGCTTAACTTTTGGAATTGTGAATAAATAACTAAAATCGATTGAGTAAAAGTCTCATGAGTAGAAAAATGTTATGGTTTTTCTCGGTTTTCAGCAGTTTTTCCTCACACTTGGAAAAACTACTGAACAGAGAAATAAATAAACCTTTAAATTATCATCTATATGAAATTTCCGGCCTATAAAGTTGCTGAATGAAACTTTTGAAAAAAATTAAGTGTATCAAAAATAGTCTTCGGAAAAATAAAAATAACATATTTGTAAAACCAATGGATCTTTCGCTTTACTCAGAATTTAAAACCTTATATCACTTCTTTTCAATAGTAAATAATTGAAAATATATTGTTCATTTACTGAGTTATACAATTTTACTTTAAATTGTACTGCAATCATTTTTTTCGAGTTTGATGAATAAAATTACAACTTACTACGAAGAACAATAATTCAACGTTATGTTTTGTAAATAAAATAAAAACTAATTTTCAAAGTATACATTTTTCTTTTATTGCATTTAGATTACACGAGAAGAGATAATCACTTTGTAATTAGCTAATCCGTTTTACTACCTCAAAACTCCTTTGTATGTTTAAATGATCTTAACTGTATATATGCATAGGAGTGCATTGGCGGCAATAGAGGTGACATTAAATTATGTCTAAGCGATATCGATTCCCGTGAATGCATTATACGTTTACTATGTAAAAACTATGACCAGGTTATGATCTCAGAATATTCAAATTACCGATCACAACAACTTTAAAACATTTTAAAACTGTTTCAAGATTTATGTCCCGAAGTTGTTCCTATAAAACGTCAACTGCGTATTTGTATTACAAAACTATTATTCCAAAAAACAAAATTGATATATTCCTATAGGTTTTAATAGTTTAAACTTTAAACTAATACTTAAATTTTTAAAGTCACGTTTATAAATCGAAGCTACTTTGTCGCCGACTAATGATTTCGAAAATACTGATCATGATTGCTTATATTCCCCTTTATATTACGGTGGAAAAACCATAAACGTTGTTTAAAACCCATCATTGAGTCGGTGACAGTTTTGCTTTGGTCTGGACGTGAAATAAGAACTTCATTATTTTACCTTACATTATAAATGCTTTTGCTGCAGGCACGTGTACGTCAATAATTATCGTCATTTATAACAATATGAGGTGATGTACTTCGCGATTTTATTCGAATTATAGTCGTCACAATCGAATTTCATGCATTTGAGTAACTATTGGCAAAAGTATAATGTTCTTCCGTGGTTATAATCATTTATTGTTCAGCAAGTACCTTCGTCGTTCAATCGGAAACCGATTTATTTTCCCAACGTTTTAATCTTCGTTATACGCACAAGCAGAATATTTTCAGTATTTATTTATTTATTATACGTCTTGCAGTTTGTGCGCTTTGATAATACACGTTTTTCCGGACTACTTCAAAGTAGGTACCACAAATCAAATATGTAGGTACTACGTACGTATTCGGTATAAATATACAAAAAGTATTCTATAAAAAAAAAATAAACGTGAATTTATGAATACTAAACGGAGATTTACTTACGACAGAAATTCCGAAAAAAAATAAATAAAAAATGTCGTTACCCTTGATTCGATTTTTTGATTCGTTTATCACGGCATCTCGAACGGCCGCACGACGTACGGCCGCAAAAACGAGAGCCAATTGTTTCGCGTGCACAGAGCTACAAAGGTATTTCCAATGAAAATCAAACCGACTGCAGAGCGGTTCACATTTTCCTCCGTCCATCTGTTATATTATTATACACGTTATTATTTACGTATTAATTATATCGAATCGTCCGCGAGACCTTCTCCGACAGACGCGTCACGGTTATGCAACGATCATTGTTAAAAAGCAAATGTTTCGTCGTCGTCCCGCCTCTCCACCGCCGCCACTTTCGATGGCCTACACTGTTGCACTGTTACACTTTCCGGTTTGATTTTTCTGAACCGTTCGGCGTACATCTCTCTACCTACCTACTATGCAACAGAACAATTTATCAGAGAGTATAATATTGTAATAATAATAATAATAACATAACGTCGAGAAGAACTTACGTACGGGAAAACAATAGCCGCGGGGCGGCAGCAGCCGATCAACGTATACACTATATATACACCTCGATGTATACCTACCTACAATATTATAATATAGTGAATCATTCAAGCGTTATATAAACCGAATTTTATTAAGATGATAATATTACGATTTTACGCATCGTAAATAAATGAACATCACAGTGCATGCATGCGCGTTCGTCAGCCACGACATCAAAAGAGTGTTTGAAAAAAAACCGTTTGCCTAAATTACGTGGCCACCGCTTTCTTCAGAAGTGTCACCCGCGTCGTTTTCTTTTCCTGTATCGAAGATCATCGCAATTTATCATCACAGTGATTTTTCTTATATAAACACATTTTTTCAAAGTTCGTCAAGTCAAAATCTACAGCAAAACAATCAATAATATTGATTGTAGATTAAAATATCAGCGTATATATTATTGCTATATACTATCGCTTCACCGGTAGATTGACGTAAGCGATTTAATCGTGCTGGCGAGACTATGGAAAGATAAAACGCAGAAAAATATTGCTTCACGTCAAATACCTATCATACTGAATTAATACGAACTTATTCCGTGCTTATATCTCAATTCGTAAATGAATAATTTTAAATAAACACGTATTTAAATGCATGATTTGATATTTTATTAACGTATAAAATATATAATATGTGCTAGTTTACCTATGCATATACACATGAGTATAGTTTATACAATGAAACTCCTGAACCCTGGCCTCATGAGTATAATTGTATTCTCTTTAAATGGCGATAGGTATCATAATTCACACTGACATGGTTGCAGTTGAAAAACAAAATACAATTTCGGATGCTATTTCTGACTATCTGCTATGTTATCAGCTTCGCCAGAAAGGCAGATCCCCACTACGTAGATACTCACGGTTACCAATGCGATAATACCAGTTTCGTCCAACACCAAAATATGAAGCTCTATTCTTAAGTAATACAAGTATACACCATAAAAAAAAAACGTAAGTTATATCGATTAATCGCTCGATGACGGTTTAATATGTTTTAATACGTTTGATGTTTGTTCGAAGACTCAAATTAAACTAACAGACACGGTCCAAAAATGACCATGTATCGCTCAATGAAGAAAGACAACGAATACCAACCCCGTTTGGAAATTTAGTAAAACATCAGCAACTGGAAGCTTCGACCGTAAAGTATAGTCGATATGAAGTGGACTAAATATGGAATGTCGGGCACACTGTCAGCGTGATGATGTTGCGCGTCGCAAAAAGATAACTTTGCAGAGCAAACCGATCATGGAAAAGAAAGATCGAAAAAGCTCATCGACTTTTCGTAGACAAACTACGCCACTACCTCGGTAGTCAGTAATACGATAAACAACGATGGTATATAGGTACTGATCTCGATTTTGAAACGTACCTAATATACATTATATAATAGTCGAAACTACATGTTGGGAAAGACTATAATATAGTATCATATATAAGTCTGAGTTGATAAAAAATACAACAACAAAAACAAAAAGGCGTGATGCATAGTATACGCGATGGAAAACCCGCCGTGCTATCTCGTGTTCACGCGTGTAAAACACACGAACGCGCTCCGAGGCTTCGTCGCCACGACACGATCGTCTGCACCGGTGATGCACGTCGCACAATCGTCTCCCCGACACGCCGCCTATATCGACTCTGTCGATCGTCTCTTCTCCGAACGCGCTCTCCTCTCGAGCAGCACCGGCGGATGATGATTTATAACACGTTCGATTTGAACGGCGGCGTGGAATAAAAAAAAAAAAGAGAGGAGAAAGGAGCGTGGGACGAGGAAGCATACGCACGCGTATATAGCTAATGACCGCGTGTGCGCGCAAAGCATAATATCGGCAAATTACAAGTTTTTTTTTTCTTTTTCTTTTCTTTTCGCATACAGAAACGGCGCGCGTTATTGCAGTCGATACGTCATATTATTATAATAATACACGTATATGACGAAAATTTCACGTAACACTATCGCCGCTCATAGAAAAACGTATAATAAATGTGTACCAGTTGTGTATTAAAAGCGGGTGGTTAGAACAAAAATCGTAATAATTGTTTCGACTTGACTTGTCACGGCTAATCGTTTACCATACGATTTTATTTTCTCGTTCAGACTTGAATCATAATCCATATAATACATTTTTTTTTAATCGATAATCACATATTATGTACACGTACATCACTTAATCGGTTCTACAGTTGAGCAATTTTTCTCATCATCATAATATAAATTATAATATAAATCATAATATAAATTATATAATTTTTTATGATTTTTATTTTTTTTTAACTCCTATAAATTTGTTGTACAGACTATAGTAGATCGTAAACTATAGTTATGATCAAAACAAAACAAAATAGTTGAAACGTGTTCGTCAATACTTACAATTACTTTTGTGTATTATTTACTCTGATTTTTCATCGGTAATACTATTGTAAAGATTAAAATCTCAATTTCATGATGAAAAAATTGAAATTTTTGTACCTGCATGTTTAAAAAAATTTTCAGTCTCAACTTTAAACTTAACAAGTTGGAAAATTTTTTCCCGACTAATTTTTGTCTTAACTAGTGTGTGAATTTAACTAAATCAACTTAAGTTATTTTTTTTTTTTTGTATAAGCACATTTTAACTTCCATAAATTTAAATTACCCACCCAATGATACAGCATACGCATCAAATATGTTTCGAGTATTTATATCATATACTATAAAATCGATTTATTATCAATGTACATTGTATACTATTGATTAGTTGATTGAAATAGAATTTATATAATGGTCCCGAGACGAGTTAAATGGTGAACAGTGATTTCAGTATTGAGCAACCGTCTCGTTTCACTCAGATCGGCACGTTATGGTAATATATTATTATTATTATGATCTCAAATTCGAACGCAACAGTCATCACAATGGTTCTTCTGAGTGATGAATGAGTCGATCAAAAGTAACAAGACATTAGCGTCACCAATAGAAATATTATTTTGGACTCGATTTCATTCTGAGCGTTTTCACTCTAGATTTTTTTGGCATTGCAGGTAAAAGAAAAAAATCGTTTATAAACACTATCTAAAAAAGAAAAAAGACATCAAAATATAAGTAACTAGTAAAAAAATTCTAAGTAAAACTAGTCAAAGTGAGGAATATTTTACAAACAATTTTCAGCTTGGAATATTTCAATGAAATATTTAAAAAAAATTTTATTATTTTGATTGATGCATATATATATATGTTTACAAACATGAATCATTTTATAATTTTTCAAATTGAAGTTAGAGTGGGTAACATAACAAATGGATAAATATTCATTTAAAAAAATACATATTCGTAATAATTAATTAATATTAAAAAGGATATTTTTCACAAAATTTAAATATTTCATGAAAATTTCACAAAATTAAAAAAATACATGACAATTAAGAACCCTAGAGTAGTAACCAATAAATTGATATAATAGTTAAATTGAAAAAAAAGTAGCCATTCGAAAGGATATTGTTGTTTATTTTGATTGAACAGTTTTGAAACGAAATAAAAGTAGCTATGATTTAATAAAATTTAAGAATTTCCCATCAACGCCAAGAAACCAATAGGTCAAAACTACAAAGAGCCGATAGTAATTTTGTATACACGTTCTAATGACCATCGGTCAGGTTATCGATATAATATGTAGGTATACACATTTGTCGGCACCAAGATTGCACCAAACGCCTTCTTGTCAAATACAATTAGGTTTTTTTCAACTTTTCTATGTCGTAACAGCCGTTTTAGGTTAGTGACATAAAAATATATTACATTACATATTATCTTGCGCACGATGCGTTGGCGAACTGAGATTAAGCAGTTTTTTTCGTATTTTAGTAAACATCATCACCACAGCAATATGGTCATGCTGAAATTTAGTTCAAACATAGTTTCACGGAACTTTCTCTACAACACTATGTCAAAAAATCGTTACTTAGCTATGACAAATATTATTTATATTATATTTATTCGTACAGATTCAAAAGCACTAATCTAGAAATAGAAATAATACAATTCAAGTAAAACCATATTTTGAACCCTTCATTTCCGGGATCACTGGGTCAACGTGATTTAACCATTTTTTATTCTCAATAGGCATCTAGTTTCTTTATGATGAATTATCATCATAATACTTGCTCTCCAGTGAAGAACCATATTTATATTTTTAACGTTCACAAATCAAGAAAACGAAATTAACTCCTGTTAAGTACAACTGTAAAATGTTAGTGACATAATAAGACTAACTGTGATTCCGATAAATTATCATGTATTAAATAAAAATCTTATATAATACGTAAATGGGCAGAATCCGCTTCATTGGGAGTGCGACTCTATCAACATTTAAAGTATATACTATTAATATCTAATATATGAAATATGTACTTAAGTACTTTATTAAACGTCGTATAATAATTAAGTCTTGGGGCAATTAAAAAAAATCATATTTGTATATCAAATAATTATAAAATAATTTATTTTTCTATAAATATATAAAAATTTCCTAAATATTTGATTTATAATAAAGTGTTAAAATAAAATAATTTTACTGCAATGAGAACTTATTTTTGGGCTTATGCTTATGAATTTTTTGAAACGAAATACACGATGTATCATTTTATTGTATTTATGAACATAAGATTATTTTTAAATTTATTTATCAGCAAATAACTTTATTCCTTTTCATTTTTTTTTTTTTTTAAATATTGAAATTATGAAACAAGTAGTTGTATTTATCAAAATAGTCGAGTAAAGTGTTGTTGTCAATGTAAATATGGTTAATATGAATTTTTTAAATTACCGTCGATATATGATCATTGATCTATGTTACTAAACACAACTTTAGTAAGAAAACTAATAACCCGAATAATTGGTTTTCAACACAAAAAAAAATTAATACAAACATCAATATTAATCCAAAAAATTCAAATATTTCATGGAAAACCAATTACTAAAATATTTATTTTAGTTATGTATTATTTGCTTATATTAATTTTTTTAAATATGTGGTTCAAATATTCTTTTATGTAATGATAGTATTACGTATATAGTTTATAGTATTACCTATTCTTATAACTATACAAACAAATTGTATTAAACATAAACAAAAACCACCAAAATTGTATTCAACAATAAGAAACATTTGAAATTGAAATTATTTATTCCTTAATGATACTTAACATTATGTATTTTAAAATGTGTATAAGAAATGTTTAGTATTTAAAATATTTGAATACAAATTGGTGATTTTGAAATCACGTCTATAATCTACGAAAAATATTTAATTTTTTTTTTAAATTAAATTGCCTTCACAAAATCCACTATACATATCTAGCAATTTTTGGCACAAATAGTAGTTTTTACAAGACAAAAAATAACGAAAGTGATATAACCCGAAGAGATTTCTTCTTTTTTATTCTTTACATTCTCAAAACAAAAATGACGTTTTTCATGTTATAATACTGAACGTGATTCGTTATACGTCATATCTATTAAAATGTAACATAATAATAAAGGCATTATAAGCTATGTAATGTAGTATTGGCAGTAAAAACCAAAAGTTTCAATAAAATATGATGTGCATACGATTTGCAACGTTTTTCTAAGTATAAATATAATATATTCATTAACCACTATTGCGTATATTACTGAAGGATGAAAATCATAAAAATAAATCTTTTTTCTCACAATATTTTATACTTAAAAGATTTTACCTTCAGTAAGTTTCAGAAAATGTATGCTACAAAATAATTAACTTGATAAACACGTCCCTTATGCAGCTATTTCATTGTAAAAAAAAAAACAAAAATTTTATTACTATTTCTTTGAAATAAGAGTTAATAAATGTATTAAAAATATAAATAACGAAGTGTATACCTAATTATTAAAACTACCCTAACTGAATAAACTTTTAATATATGATTTATGCTTTTTGCGTATATTTCCATTAAAATTAAAATATTGTCAATGTAAATGGTAAACTATGAAATCACAACATACGAGTAAAAAACAAAAAAATAATAAGTTAGATTTACTAATAACGTTTTTGGCTATACTCTATTCTGTAGAGTGTAGATGATACAAAAAAAATAAATATTTTTTTCCATTTTTAAAGACTGTGTGATATACAAGTATAAATATCAGTTATATAAATTAATCTGTTGGGATTAAATTAATTAAGCCTTCTATTTTAAATCATACCATGCAAATTTTTATGTTTTTTTTCAGAAGCCATTAATGACAAAAGTTTATTACATATTATTGAATGTCTTTTTTCTTAAATAATATTAATTAAATATAATCAAACGATAACATAGGGTATACTCCACACATTTCATTTTATTTTTAACTCATAAATCATTCACAAAACAGAATTTTATCATGCTCGTAAAATGAGTTTAATATATTTGTTTATAAATATTTACTTTTGTCAACAATTAGATGAATCGTTTTATAGGCAACAATAGATTTGAATTACATTAATAATGTGTTAATAGATGAATTATAATAATGCAATTTCTAACGTGATCTTTATAGCCAGTATTTACCAATATATTTCAATCTGGGAGAGGAGAAGCTAGACATGTTAAAATAATAATAGTTATCACATCAATTACATATTAAGATAAGCGTTTTGAAATTCTTTATTTCTCCTCCTCCTCCTCTTCCTCCTCTTACCACAAATGATTTAGGCAAATAAAAATGTTATCATTAATAAGTATATCCAAATTACAAATAAGTCTACGCTTTTAATTTTTTAAATTAGGTTAGAACAGGTTCAAAACACATATAAAAAAAATTAAAGTACATACTAAAATATTAAGATCAATAATTAATGGCTTCAATTATAATTATAATATGGCTATTATTGTAATAGGTAATTAAAATGTATTTTATGTATCGACGAAAAACAGAAAAAATGTTACCTATTAGGTTTTGTCCGTTTGAGTTGGTAAATTCATAATAAATAAATGTTATTATTTTATTAGGTCATAAAACTAGGTTTTCAAATTATTAACTCATTTTTAAATTAATGTGCACTTGTATACTACGTTTGTCAGTGAAAAAAAATACCCCAAATGCACCATTAAAGTGCATTTATCAATATCAGTGATCCCTTTATTATAATCTTTAAAATGCTGATTATAAGTTTGCATCTCAAAAATGTTTCGAAGGCTCATTTTTCATATTTTAAGATCATTGGTCACGCACTTCACCTGGATGGCTGTACTGCATGTATTTGTCACAGGTGTGTCCGAATAATAATCAAACACCAGGTACAGAATGCATTACGAAATATATATATTATAATATGATCGTTAATTTGTCATTTGTACAAAGATTACAGTGCTAGTTGCACATTAAAAACCTTTGATTTATAAACTGATGCAGATAATAATCAAATAATACGGTGAGAATTTGAGTGTAAGAATTTCAACAGACAATAAGTTATTTCTGTGTCTTATTCAACTGCAAAATAATATATTGTGTTACTGTGGTTTAAAATGAATTTTTTGACGAGAAAAAGAAGAAATGGACGTTAATAATTTACAATGAAATAATTTTAGACTAGTCTTAATTGAATTCTAATATGTATTGCGATTAAAAACTTATGTCGATGCACTACTGAATTGGAAATTACTCGACACACTAAATATACCTACCTGTAATGAGAATTGATTTGTATAGAATTTTTTTTTTTTTACATTCTGTTTATAGGTTCATAGTCAAATGCAAAAAAAAATTAAAAAAATTTTTTTTAGCGATTTGTTAACAATGGATAATTGATGGATACTAAATATATTTAATCTCATATATATAAAAATATATCGGCTAGTGCAGTGAATGACTCTAAAATGTAAAAATACTTTCAGAGGTCACACTACAAAGCCATCATAGTAACAGTTATAAATGAATGGCAAAAATATATTTTATAAAGACAGTGTTTAAACGAACTGATAAATTAAAACTTTAGGTGAAGTATTAATTCAAACCAAATAAGAAAAAATGATAATATTTATACAAATTAACTGAATGTTGTAATTCAATGTTATTATTGATTATTATTTTTCATTCATCAGAATATTTATGAATATATTTTATAAATTAATATTTTTTAGTGAAAATGTAATTTTTTATAAGAAATATTTTAATGTAGTGTACTTTAGATGAATATATTACTGAAATACTATTAAAGTTTTAAACTATTTAAAAGAAATCAAATGGATTATTGTTTACATACAATTTTAAGATACTGTTAAACTAATGATAATTATTGCACGAAATGATAAATTTACCCATAAAACATTGAAAAATATTTGAAATATGAAAGTTAACTTGAATTTAATTTAAATTTTAATTGCTGTATACTTGTATACTTATTTCTCAAACACTATTTCTACCACAAAATGTGGTACCTAAATAATATTTCACTTATATATTTTCCGGTGTGGGATTTTTTTTTATCATTACACATTTTATCCTACGATAAAAAAAATGATTAATATGTACATAAGAATTATTAAAACAAATTGTATTTATTTTTAACATTTTAATTATATATATCTAAATAAATAAATAAATAAATATATATATATATATATATATATATATATATATATATATATATATATATATATATTTATATATATATAATCAAAATATATATATACGTATTTTTTAATGATTTATTGCTCGATAAAAATTATCAATAAAATAATTAAAATTGAATAGGTTTATATATATTATAACTAGGTTACTGAGTTTTTTTTATTCATTACTTTAAAAGGAAAACGATACTCAACGAGCGTACTAATAATTAGTAATTATTTCTCATCTTCGACATATTTTTTTTATGCGCAATATGTTCATAAAACCATCATGAAACATAAACGATCAGTAATCAATTTCCTATCGTCTAAATCCAATATGAATTTCAAACCCATATAACAAAAATGGTAAAACATGCGAAAATCAAAACAAAACTGTACAAAATAACGTCCCAATAGGTTGTTATTTAATATTATTGAATACAGTCATAGAACGAATAAACAGTAGAATATTTAATAGTTTCAATGTCAAAAATAAATAAATAAATAAAACATAGGTAATAATAAATGAACAATAATTGATGTATGTTATGACTTATAAGTTATAACGAAACATTAAGAAGTGTATTTTTTTATACGACCAACAGTAGTATTAGTGTATAATGTGGTAAAATAAATTGATACCAAATATTATTATTATAACTTTTATGTAGCTATTATCTATAAATAAGAATAAGTAATAGGTATGTATATTGTATATATGTACATAATGTCTGACAATCTAAGCATGTCATTATCGAGTATTACGTAAAAATTACGTGGATTTTGTTCAAGAGTAAAAAGTTTACTGTTACGATTCCATCAATTTTTATTCAGCGTCTTACGTATTTTTTTTTTTGACATTATATAATTCCACACCCCCGAATTATTATATCGCCACTTGTAATAACTCAGATGTAATCATACAAAATTAAACATCTTAGTTATGGTATATAGCTTATAATAATATGGTAGGTATACTGTAATAATTGTTAAATGTATAAGTAAAATCAATGTATTTTTGAAAGTTAACTGATGAAATACCGACGATTTGTTTGAAATGGTTTATTCCTGAAAACTAATATAAATATTTATAAATGTTATGTTATTAGAAAATTGTATCGATTCGATAATTTTTAACTTAAATATCAATTTTTATGGATCTATGATAATTAGAACGAACAAAAATTTCTAGCTTGAGAATGTTATGAATTTATAGTTTATCATGTGTGTAATGTGTGTATTCTTTATTTCCAAAAACAAAAAAATGTGTAATGTATTCAAATTTTTACAAGAATGCAAATTTAAATACTACTATCGGGCATTTCTCGAGAAAAACCTACGTCATGCGATTAAAAAACTATTACACGTGTTTTTAAATTAACATGGATAAGTGAAGATATACATAATATATAATATTATCATAAATATACTGGTATTTTACGGCATCTCTCTCTTACGCAAAAAAAAAATGTAAATCTACTTGGGTCCGCATGGCGTGAATACCACTTCAGTAATATGAGTCTAAAAAATATTATTATTACATAAATATGCAAAGTCGGTACGACGATGCGGCGTGGCATCAAATGTGCGAAACGAATAACATAAATTTAATAACGATAGTACAAACAATAATAATATTTGAAACGGAAAGCCGGCCAAAGAATTTCGAAACGTGTACCAGAGAACGTAATTTATTAATTTGTATAACTAATGTGTGTTACTGAACCGCTGATCACTCATACTAAAACAATTATTAAAACGTATCTACACGAAACATAATGATTAATACAATTCATAATTGTTCACTTTTAGTCATGTTCAGTCGCCTTGAGATTTCACGTCTAACAAGAATATACATCCGAATCACTTTTGATGAAAATCTCTTTTTATATCGGATTATGGTAATGCAAGTATGTGGAAAAACGAACCGTAATTTACCGGCTTCGGTTACTACCTACGTGGTAATAGATTTGAGGATTAAACATCGAATGAATAGCTGCTCTTGAGCGTATTATTGAATTTCTGTAATTATTTTATTCTGTAGTTTAGTTGACAAAAATTCAATTTTTGTGACACTTTGTTATTTAATATAGGTACTTTATCGTAATGCAATAAATGTACCACATAATTATCGTGAATTTTTTAATGAACCAAAAGGTTCATAACGTGTAGATAATCAAAGACAGTAATTGACTTTAAAATTGTAAACAGTTTATATTATTTTTAAGCGCCAATTGCAAAGCGAATAAAAAAAAATTAAGTGTCATTTACAAATAAAATAAACCACCTAAATAACACAATTCGATGTTATATGTAAAATGTATTATATCTACAGAATCCAATACTCATGTTTTATAAAATCATATCGCATTATAGTTATTTTACTTAAATGATTATTGCCATAGAAATGTTAGTCATATTTGAAAGTTTCTAGTAGCTAGGTATTGTAGCTGTTTCATATATCAAGCATGATTATTCTTTTATCAGTTTAGCGAAAAACCTTGATAACAAATATAATATAAATATGATACGTAATAAGTATATATAAATATGTACTATTGTATTACAATTGTGATACATTCAAATATCTATATTAATCATTTTAATACTTCTTTAATTTAATTCAAATACTCAAAACTGCCATGCTATAATCAGTATTATTCATATTTTACAATACACAAATGAATGGGAAGTGCCAAAAATAATTGTAAGATAAATTGTACGTTAATATCAATCAGAGCAGAAGAACATCAATTGACAAGGTAAATGTCTCAATTATTTATATGTTGACATTATTACATGCCTAACAACGCCAATTTAAAAATCAAGGTAATCAAATTTCTCATGGATATCTGCTATCTCTACTATGTGAATATAAACTTGATTTCCAATAAATACTCAAAAACTTAAGTCTAAGATATGTTATTCAGCTTTGTTATCGAATTTAAAACATCAGATTTTACGCATGAGCATATTTTTATTTTTATAATTTCCGTAGATTATCAAAAGAAATTTATCCTGACTTTTGTACGGCTTAGTTTTTAAATTCTGAGCAAAGCGAAGAGTCTATTAATTTTACAATGAAGTTTTTTTTCTGTTAACACTTTTTGGTACAGTTAACTTTGTCCAAAAATTACATCCAGTATCCCTAAGATCAAAAATTTTATTTGTTTGGTACTTTATGAATGTCAATTTCCTCTATTTTTCCAGACCCGAGGAAAATCTGCCCAAAACCGAGTAAAAACTGTAAAATATTCCGTAAACGACACTTCACTAAATTGGTTTTAGTTATTAAGTCAAAACTAGGAAAGTATTGTTGTTAGAACCTTATAATTTTCACCGTATAATGATGTCATGTTGTTAAATACTTTACAGACGTTTCAAAAAAATGTTGACAATTTTTAGGTAGAAAATAGAACTTTTGAAATACCTCGTTTTTCATATTTTATATTTGGTACCATTTTAAAAAAAGTTCTGAAAATTTAATATGATTTACTTAACAAAGGATAGGTACTGAAAATATTTCAAAAAATGTAACTCAGAATTTCTTTTTATAACCGTTTAATTTTATGGAATTTACCGTTTTTGGATACATTTTCAACTTTAAATGTGTATTACTTATTATTGGACTATTATATAAATCCTGGGAAATAGATAAAACCAAATGTATTGAATTTTTTGGTAAAAAGAATGTTCTCCTTTACCAAACAAGAAAACTTTCAATATATTTGATAAATAAAATCTAACAACAATCAGACTAATAATGATAACATTTATAAATGGTATATTTTTATACTGAAACTTTACTCAGAATCGTTTAACTTAAGAAATGATCTATCATTTCTTTAAAACTTAATAAACCCATCCCTGTTATTTCGTCCGAGAAGCGAAGAATACCCCATGGTGCGAAGTATATCTGGTTTTTTTTATAAACACTTTCGTCATTAGTGCAATGGTTCGAAGAATATATGTGGTCATCTCAAATATTATTAAAGTATCAATAAAAATTGTTTATATATAAGATATATACTCGTAGATAACGTTGATTATACGAAAGAGACATCATAATGCAAATACTCACCTTTTACTAAATGAATCTGAATTATTAGACAAACATCATCGCTAGGTACTCGTTCTACCATCTCCGATAATATCACATTATTTCTTAACGGTTTCAAACGAAACGTAAGTTATTTCATTTCCTAACCCTCAAAAATAATCTCACATACATGTGTTAACATTGTTTTATATAGTCATTGATAAACTAATATCGCGTGTGACTCTAAAAAAATCAAAAATGAAATAAAGACAAACATTTTTTCAGAAAACAATAACCTATACTTTGACGTAAATATTCGGACATCCAAAGAGGTTATAAATGTTATACGAGTAGGAATACTAATATCATATAAATCCATTATACATGTTTTACTAAAATAACTCATACCTCGATAGTATCAAACACAACAAAAAGATTTTTTGTAATAATATTTTAAATATATAAAAATAATAATTACAATTAATTTAATTAATAAATAAAATAATTTTTGCATCTCCGAAAAAATTGATTTTTTGATTTTTTGGTAGAATATTATTACATGAACTTTACATGTGGTTCTATTTTCAGTGCTGAATACGCTATTTTTAGTTGATTTTAAATCTTGTTTAATATTGAATCAAGTTCTATACACTTTTTACTACATTCACAAACTTCCAAATAGAGAAATGTACTACATTCGACATTAATGTAAATTAATTGTGTTAACCTTGTAACACAGCAATTAGTCTTTGGGATGTCAAGATGCCCTAGAAATTCCACATTTCGATTTAAAATCCGGAATGTTTCTTTTCGGTTTTGACCTACGCAGTTAATTCAAGTGTCTGTAAAATAATAAAAACGGTCATTAAAAGTACTTTTATTTTCTCTAAACATCTAGGCCGAGAATAAAACGATATTTTATTCAGTCCTTATCGCTATTTAAAACCGATTAATGTATTGTTTTTATACAATAAAATTCACTTCGAAGACCATCTACGTACATATAGTGAATTGATTACAATCAAATTTAAATATCTCAATTTCAAACAATTTCTGCAATTTCGTAACGAATCATTTGATCAAATTTATTATTAAGATCAGAAACAATGATGACTGTACTAGATTTGTTGCTTATTTTAAAAATAGCTTTGATCATTATAATTATTATATTAGTGGTTTAAATTTTAAAATAGCTATATTTTCTCACAAAGATTGTGTATTGTAGTGCATGGTTAGGAAGAACTCTGTTATGATTTTTTTTCTGAACATAATGCTTTCAAATTAAAAATAAATATCTTTAAATTAAAATTAACTCGAAGAGTGAATGATAACCAGCATCTGTAATCTGGCCAGCTTCTTGATTTAATTTTAAATACATATCAATAAAA
Source organism: Therioaphis trifolii (assembly GCA_027580255.1). Lineage (NCBI taxonomy): Eukaryota > Metazoa > Arthropoda > Insecta > Hemiptera > Aphididae > Therioaphis > Therioaphis trifolii. The sequence continues at coordinate 48,322,601 of CM050404.1, forward strand.
CGATAAAAAAATCATTTATTCCATCAAGCTATCAAATAATAAAATCCACACGATCATTCTTATTCTATTATATATTTTCATCATATTAAACAATATTGTTTGACCGATTCATTTATGTTAAGATTTCAATAAAAATAAAACGAAATAATATAATTCGATTCCAAAATAACATCATCATAGAGACTCTAAGACTGGATCAAGCATGAAAGCCCGGTCTCTAGGCCAGAAATATTGAAGAGCTGGAAAGGATATTTTTTTCTCAGAACAAATTTACAATATTTCAAGTTCAATGTTTAATGAACATTTTAAAATAGAATTTTATATTTAAATTACGTTTTATTTTATGTAATGCAATGGCAATAAATAATATTTGCATAATTAATTTCACGTTTTAGATCTTCTATAGTATAATTAACCTATTAACTATGTAGAAGTAGCATATAGCTCATATTTGTGACTTCCAGTTGCCAACTACCGTACAATAGGAGCATTTTCAAACTTCAATAAAGTGAAGAACGAATTCATGTCCACCGTGAAAAATCCACCTTTGAATACTTTATAATTAATTAAAAAATAGATATTTTCGCTAAAAGAAATAATTACAGATGAATTTATTGAATAATTTTAAAAAAATTAATGAAATTTAACATCCCTTAAAATTTTAACCAAATTTGGTATTTAATTTTAATTTTTACATTTAAATAATAATATTAACTGATAAATTTAATGAAAATTTACCTTCATAACAGATATTTATGATATATTCAACAATTTTAACGAGGTTAAAGAAGTTATTCAGTACAATCAATTAATTTGTATCATTTTTTTAAGAATAAAATTGAGTCATTGGTAATAAATACTGTTTGGACCCTTTAGACAACCAGACTTCAACATCGATAAACTCTTAATGCGGTTTTATTTCAAGTGTAGCCGGGTATATAATGATTGTTACGTAAAAATCATGATGTACAGAAACCATATACATTATTCATCGCGTGCAATGTTTAATGTCAACTGTACAGGTTGAAAACATTACAATCGACGTGATCAATTTCTACCTAAACATAGATTCCAATAAAACATGTTTTATTGCAAATTTAACAATAATGATGACAGTGATTATCATTGCGCTCGACTACTACGTGATCTTACGATTAAACCGTGTCAATTATAAATGTTTGGGTAATACAATACCCATTAATGGCTCACAACATAAGCAAATTGAAAATCCACGTAAAATTTGTTGAATCATATAGGTATTATGATTTTTTTGAAATAACTGGTACTTATATAAAAATGCATGTTTATAGTTATTGTCACTACCATTATTAAAGCATTTCTCAGTTATCGAGTTGAAGTCTTGCCTGTTGGATCTTGGGAATGAAATAGTTCCCTCAACAATTATATTTTATCGTCGTATCATTATTTTGGTCTAAACCTAATACTGTTTATATAAATTTGAAACAAAAAATGATTTATATTAAATGTACTTGTGAATACGTAATAACGAAAATACATAATAACTAGTAGTTAGAGCTGAATACTGATAGACGATAGTAGAATCGAAAAACTTATTGTCATTGTTATACCATTTAAATAAAAGCTTAGATTATGATACAAATTTAAAAAAATCGCTTGTGATAAGTTGATGTTCTTTATCCAAGTACTACAAAAATATCTGTATTAATATTCCAAAAGAAAACCTCTATTGATTTGTTTTTATAAATGTAATAGTATAATTTGGTCTTTAAAATTTAAAATTACCAAGTCCATAACAATAGATTTTTTTCAAAAATGTTATAAATATACTTAATCAATAAAAAAAAATCATAAAGCATTAACATTAATTTAATAATCATCTAATTTACGTACATTTATTATTTGAACGTAATAGCTAATATGTAGTTCAAACCAATTAATTCAAGTTAACGTTTTTCAATTGGATATTGTATAATTTACTATGAATTTATTTTTCTCGTAAAAATGCGTGGTATGATACATCTTTTAATAATTTTTTGAACGAAGAAAATATATAAAAGTTTAAAAAAAAAACTGTGACAGGAAAACGATATTATTGATTACAGTAATTATAATAGTGATTTTATCATGAATTATTAATAATAAAAACTTATAAGTGCTTTTCAATCCGATATCATCAATCTATACTTGTTTAGAGCCATCACACAGAACGCAGGCACATAAATCTAAATTTCAGGGGAGTTAAAATTGTAAATAGCTTACAAACCTGGAAAAGCTTTGCTCCCTCAGTCCCTCAAATCATTCTCATTCCAGACTCAGTTTTAAATATTTTCTTAAAGGGAACATACAGTAAATTTATATAATATAGTATTAATTCTAAGACAACTTACAAAATAACCAGCATAATAAATAAATGTAATAATAAAAACCCATAATATTTTGTATTAATACGAAGTATTATTTCAAAATAATTTTTATTGTTTCGTACTATAGTTATCTAAAATTGACTCTGTTTTTATATTGCTAATGTCTTTTTCAGTATTTTAAATCAATAAATCAAAAAACTGTTGCTGTAGTGTATTTAACTTCCACCAATTTTTAATTCTTTACATGAGATACTTATAAGTACTTGAAAAATCGCATTCACACATTGAAGAACTTACTACAATTATATTAGAAATTTGAACACCAATACACATTCTCTAATCATGTAACATCGATAATCTTAGTAATGGTAATTACTATTATTATTACATAAAAATCAAACTATCCGACAACGAGGCATGTCCAGACAGTAAGATTTCCACATTAAAAAAACCAAATTTTGTTATTATTCTTTGAAAAATAAATACGAGGAATATTATACATAAATTCAACTATTTATGGGTGTTGTGGCCGTTCCTTTCAATTAACTTTTTGCACAGATACAAGAACTTTTGTATCCTCTCCTCACAGAACTTTTACTCCACGTCCTCACACCTTTTAACACAGCAAACTTCACGTCGTCATCGTCGACATCATTTTCATGACGTCCCCTTCCTAAAGCCTCCTAGATTTTGAAAAAAGATGATCATTGTTTTAGAGTTTTAGATGCTAACAGTTTACATATTATTTTTAAATAGTTTTAGAATATTTGAATATCAGATTCATTGTGACGGAATTGAAAGCGTTATTCGAATTTCAAATAAAATATGATAACAAAAGATTCTCAAAAGATGTATCTTGATATAGGTATTCAAGAGATATTGCGAAAATTTCCTTCGAAACCACAAGGGTATGCAAGTGTGCAATAATATTATCTTTACTTTACGGTTTCAATTACTTTTCTCGTATTACTATTTTTTGTTTGCATTAGTTTACACTTTTTTTTTTTTTTTTGCATACATGATTAAAGTATCATTTAACAAAATAAACAAATTCTTGAGAACTATTTATTTATTAATTTTAATTTTCAATAATTAAATTAATCAAAATATGCGTAAACTGTACTACTATTCAACATTAGTATATTTTATAATAGATGCATATTATTGAAAGACAATTTAAAAGTTTCCACTCGTGTTATGATGGATTATAATTTGCAATATACCTATTTAAACAACTTCAATAACGTATTGATGGATAAATATTTTATGGGATTGTTTCCCGAGTAGAGTAATATTATTAAAGTATGATTGTTTTCAAGTTTAAAGTGATATCATACGACACTATCGGACGCCAGATGAGCTAATCGTTAAAATTATCTACCCATAGTGCTACACATCCATTACCGTAATATCGAAGAATGAAACGATGAAGAATAAACTTCCGCAACTACTATTTTTTCATATTTATTTATTGATTTCTTAAACTATTAATTTATTCTAATAGAGGTTTCTTCCGGAAGTCGATCAATTATTGTTGTACAAGTATTAAACTAAATAATTACAACATTAATAAATTATTATCTAACTATAGTATATGGTCTTCAAAATAAAACTAATGTATTTAGATTGAATCATATTATACTTATGCATTATAAGTTATATTATATAAGTCAGTAAATATTTTTTTATCTTCAAAGAGTTTTTAAAAAAATGTATAAAAACACAACATTTAAACCGTTAACTTAACATATCATTGTATTATTAATTTTGGTATGTTATGTCATATAACAAACTCAGATTTCATCCATATGATTAGTAGTTTTAAAAATTTTGTAAATATGTACTTGAAATGATTAAGAGTTTCGAATTTCTAGATTTTATGTTCAAAATAATAAAACTACTCCTTGCACAAAACTCGTGTTTAAAATGTATTTATATTTCCTGCTGCTCTTTGCATATTATAAATGGGATAATATTGCAATATTATCGAGGTGTCGACAACCGACTCGGTCGGATTGTTGTTTTAGTCGAAATTCAAACTTATTTTTTAATCTCGAAGAATGTCACGAACATCGTGCAGACACATCCGCCGTTAGTCTCAACACAATAACAATAATCGAATCGACCATGCGCTTTTAATACCTGCAGTTCACATTACGGACGGCGGCGGATGGGCGGGCACGCGTTGCGAAAAATGTACGAAAATGAGAAACGAAAAGCGAAAGCATAGCTGTTCTATTTCTCCGATGAAAGACTTCGTGGTAACAGCAGCAGCAGCAGCAGCAGCAGCAGCAGCAGCAGCAGCAGCAGCAGCAAGTATGTATAGAGACGATATTATTTTAAAATAATAATAACAATAATAAATACCTAACAATTCGATCCCGGGGCATATTTTGTGTTATATAAATACACAATATATAATATTTATATTACGGGCACATATTCGCCACGCACAACGAATGCGCGAAACACAATACGAAATAATGTTCACTCGCGGTGATGACGAAGTCACCATTGTTGATTGTTGGCGGCGCGAGCGTATCGGGTGTACCCACGGAGAACGGCCGCGGGCCTTCCTCGTAACGTGCCGTGTTTACACACGGCCGCGGACACGAGAGTAATTATTCGTGTAATTCGAAATTATCCAACACGTGTTACACGAGACTACGAGGAGGCCAGCGTGTGTGCGTTGTTAATCGGACGGCATTTAGCGGCCGCGACACGACGTCTTTAACGTCGTCGTTGATACGGCGCCGCCCGGCCAAACAACGACGACGGCTGTATGACCCCGCACGGTGCACGACCTGGTTTCGAGCAATATGGTTTATTATTATTATTATTATTATTATTATTATTATTATTGTTATTTTTTTTTTCGACTGCGTTAGACGATAATCTCCGACCGTGTGCGCCTTACGGCCAGAAGACATTGTTGTAAACTATATTATGGAGTACGCTTTTGACGGATAAACGACGATAACATTGAATTATGATGGCGTGTAATAACAAAGTACGTGTGTGCACGCCGGTGCGACGGGATTGCAACAATATTAAGATGCACAATTTGTAAGTTTTCTCTACTGCAGTTCTATGAACGTACGTTATACACAGGTATAAACACGTTCTCGTATACGTGTACGCACGATGGAAATCGGTCGTAACTGCAGACTCGTTTGGGAATGATTGTTTGTTTATTGAAACCAATTATTATTATTTGCTATAGGTAAATTTTTTTTCTTCGAAATCACATTGTGATCATGCAGCATTCAAATGTTAACAATATAAATGGTAAATAATAATACATAGTTTATATAGAAATGTGCTATAAATATGTATAGAATTTCAGTAATACAATAATTCGTATACGTACATTGTATGCATGGCTCGAAATAAGATAAGTATAATAAATCGAAAACTATCGGTCTATAAAAATATAGGTAGTAGCCATTTATAAAACTGATACAATTTAATGAAAATCGAATTATGGGATGGCTCGAACCTCATTTGTTTCGATATTTACTTGTAACAAATTTTTAAATAAGATAAAAATAGTCGGGCGAAAAACAAGCGGCTACTACTACTACTACTACTACTACTACTACTACTACTACTACACACACACACACACACACACACACACACACACACACACACACACACACACACACACACACATACACACACACACACATTGTGCAAAACAACAAAAGTAATAATTTATAACTAAAAGCCATCTAAATCAACCAAATTTTAATGTGATCGAATGAATTAAAATGAAATCTGGATAGGGTACACCGATTACTGTTTTCGTATGCATTAGTGCATCAAATATATTATATTCTTCCGTAATAAATTATCATATGTATAGGTGCGAGTGCATGGGCATGGCAGATAATACCTCAAGCATAGTGTGCATAGAATTGCTTAACGATATACGTACCTACTACGTAGATAATAATTTAACTAATTAAAAAAAAACATACACACACACACACGCATTTAAAAATTACCAAAATCGGCCGTTCACATGCAGTTAGACCGGTTGGAGTGTTTCCGTTCACAAGAAGCTGGTTCCTATCACTTGAGTTATTATTCTTAGATTGATTGTGAACAGCGATTATGGCACATAAGTAGTAATGAATCACAATATTAATTGATTTTCTAATGAAAAAATCTCGCCTCATTTAAAAAATAAAAATACTATTACCACTTGTTGTACGTTGAAATAAACACGCGGAAATTGACAAAATAAATTAGATAAACTTATGATTTTAATAGAACAAAAAAAGTTTTTAAATCATATACCTACTTATTTATAAGCTAAAATATATGTAGACTATGGACATTAATTTGGACAAATATCATAATGTCAAAACGGTTGTCATGAATTCAATTTTTAGTCAAACGTATAAATTTTTTTTATAAAACTATTTCTTTCAACATTTTAATCGAACAAAACCATTCAAATTACTTGTATACGTATTATTACGAATCTGCACTCTTACGTATACTTATTATTTGGAGGACATTTAAAAGTTTCTCAAACACGAAATTTAATTTTTCCAGATACATTTCTTATAGTTTTGAAATAATTCATAATCATCATAATTGAGATTAGGCTTTTATTAAGCAGTTAAATATGATTAATACACGCAATATATGATTATACGTATATGCCCTAAAATTTCGTCAATATACATATAAAATATAGGTATGATGGGCGTCTCTATATGTACCTAGTATAAAACGTTCTACAATATATTTTTATGTTCGTTTATGAGTATAACTCTAAACTAATGATTTAACTATCATTATAAACATGGAATCAAATTATAATTGTAAAATTAAAGATAAGATACCTAATGAAAAAAATCATGTATGAACTAAAATTATAATCGATCCTAATTAAGTTATAAAATAGTTTATATAAACTGATAGTTTTCATAAATGTTGTTAGAGTGCTTGAAAGAAAGAAATGTGTTTCAATATGTAATTACAGTTAATAACATATCATCATAGCTTGTTAACGTTAAACTATGTAGCATCAACATTAAATATTATGTACACAGAAAAATGATTATAAAATCTGAGTTGGTACTATAATTATCAAAACTTTCATAATACCACACAATTTCTCTAGCTTTTATTATTACTAAACTTTAGCAATTACAATGACTTGTTACATATTAATGTCACAAAAAAAAGTAAAATGCCGAATGAATGTACCATATACTTAGATTGAATATGCTTAAATAACGTTAACATTTCTATAAGAAAAATTATATGCTAGGAATCTGCAGAGTACCATTTATTTGACAAAGATTGAAATTTAACCTTATACAATCCACATATTTAATTTTTTTTCATTTTAAAACAATTTAAACACTAATATATATGCCTGGCTAAATGTTTATGAAAAATGTAATTTATACAGTTTTTAATTTTGTTAGAGTACTTGAATTGTAACCACCTTTTATAACATAATATTATAAAAAGAAATACTTTGAAATTATTTAAAGTTAGATTTTTATCATGAGACCTGTCATATAGTGTTGAACATGTTCGCCTTTTAAGTTTACAGTAATAAAGAAGTGTTTTTCATAAAAATATAGTTTTATTTATGTTTTAAATTTTAAATTAAAAAAATCATATTTACGTGTTATACAGAGTTAAATTGCTAATATTAAATAGCCTTGTTACACAATTTTATTTTCTAAAAAATTTTAAGGCATTTAAAACTTTGATTAAACTGAAGTTCCATATGTAATTTAATTTCAACTCGATCAAAATATTGTATACCTGTAAAACGTATAGACCACAGTCCTTAAGTTTTTCATGCTGTAATATCTAGATTAATAATATTGGTAAAAACACTACCTTAGTGGTTTCTTTACTTCCTCTATAATAATATTCATAATTTAACAGAACTCACTATTGTGATATTACTTTTATCCAGGATGAATATTATTCATAAACGTTGCCACAGTTATATTATAATATTTAATACTTCATATCATTTACCTATAATGTATACGAAATAAACAATTACAATTTCTCAACATACCGTAAGTGTTATTACACTAACATTTTCTAATTTTCATTTTTTTTTTATTTGAGATAAAGGCTTCAACAACAACAGGTTATTAGCCTAAGGTTACAACAAAAGTAAACAAAGATAATATAATATATACAGATATTTACAATTTATGGTCAAGGTGTATATAGTGGAAAAATTTGTGAATTGCTTCGGTGTTTTCTTCACTGAGGGCGAGTTGGAGGGATGATGGGTTCTTGAAGATTTTCCGAGCTTGGGAGTATTTTGGGCATCTTATTACAATGTGTTCGATCGATAGATTCACGTTACATAAAGTGCATATTGAAGCAGGTTCTTTGGTGATGAGGAATGAGTGGGTGAGGTGTGTGTGGCCTATTCTGGCTCGGGTAATGATGACTTCGTCTCTTCTTTTTAGGCTACCGGAAAAATTCCATTTTTTGATGTTTAGCTTGATGATCCTTAATTTATTTGATTGGGGAACTTTGGACCAGTTTTTCTGCCATGTCTCTAATTTTCTAATTCTTACGATTTCTGTAGACTAGCTTTTATATTATATAAACACATACAGTATGAGCCAAATATAACGGTACAATAACATTTAAAATTTTTAAACTTTAGTTCTAAAATTAAAAAAATCTTTAAATGTAATTTTGTTATGACTCATAACTCAAGTATTCATTTTAAAAAAAGTTCAAAATTATGAATAGAAAAAAGTTATTGAATATTTCAAATAGATCTGACTCACGCGGTGTCATATATATATATATGACACCGCGTGAGTCAGATCTATTTGAAATATTCAATAACTTTTTTCTATTCATAATTTTGAACTTTTTTTAAAATGAATACTTGAGTTATGAGTCATAACAAAATTACATTTAAAGATTTTTTATATATATATATATATAGGTAGGTATATAGGTATATACAATTGAATCATTATAGGTTGTTTGGTTGTTTCTATAATATTCATCGGATATTGATACCAACCGCATAATGTATAGTAGTTAATAGTAAAATAAAAATTCAATAATATAACTACAATCCAGTGGATGATAATTAATTCTACGATACTTGCACGATGACTTATTCTGGCGCACAGACAAATTCAATTTAAATGTATGATACGAAATAAATAAATGCATATAAATTGTATATTAAGAAAAACCTTTCAAAATAATAAGTGTTTAAACCGTTTGCAACATTCGTAATATTGGGCTTCTGCATTAAAGAATGACGTTCACTGTTCACATCATTCTCAATGACCTGCCCTGTGGCTCTCGACCTGCCATTTACCATTAATAATAATGATAATAATAGTAATACCACACTCGATTTGTTGTTCGATCGATTTCTTCTGTTTTTTCTCAACACGTTTTTTAGGTCAGGATTTTTTTAAATAAAATTTTTGGAATTGTGTAATATTCACACCATTGTGAAGCTGAACGTGACAAATTATTTTACACATAACACATGTCGTCAGGTCTACTCTTCTAATACATGCCTGTGATTTTAATTATACAAAAACGACAACTTAATTGAAAAAGTAGGTAAAGTTATTAAACTAACCTTGATATTAATCAAATATAAATTTAGTTTACATAAAAATGATGTGTCCGCTATATCATATTATTCATTAAAATACCTATACTAGTGGTGAGTAAACTTTTTTAATCCACGACTCTTAAATTTGTTTATTTCCATAAAACGACTCAAAAATAATCAAAATTTTGTATACGTATGAAAACGTATCATATCGCGTCAGTCTCGAACATCTTCAATACAAAATCAGATTTTTAATTTAGTATAACATTTTGACGGCCGACAATTTAAATTTAACCTAAAGGGGATTTGACATTCCCATATTAAAATAGTATTATTATTAGACCATGACAACATTTTTTAATCGAAATGTGATCGAGACCACTCACATTTATCAATTATTCATATACATGTGATAAAACATGTCATGCCAGTAGCATAACTCATAATAAATGACATAAAATACAATACGGGATAATGAGTGTTAAATCTGTACGGGGATATTATAAAAAAAATTACATCATCACGTAATCATTATACCCAGTGGTGGTCCGATTCAATCGCCTATGGAATGATAAAATGTATTATTAAAAGCGTGTTTTGAGTATCGCGAATTCCTAACGATGAAGATTAATTTTAGTTCATTTAACGTTTTCAAATGAATTTGTATGTATGTCAATAAATGACCGATGATCAACATAATTAAAAAAACTGTCAGGTTCTAGACAACACTCGTATCTAATTCATTTAAACATAACCAAATAATTCGGATTCAATAAATAAATGGTTTTATTTATACCTAAACGTATCTAAATTTTTGTGCGAAATTACAAGTTAATGATTCTAACCCCTAAAAAGTTATTGCAATTCTATGTACGAACGGAACTTTTCAGATTTTTCATGCAATATTACTCGTTTTTACTTCAAATCTCTGATTATATGAATCAAATGATTTTTATAAATTATTATATACACACACACACACACACACACATATATATATATATATATAAATTATAGATTAATTTTTAATTCATTAAATAAAATAATTTATAGTTTTTACTACATAGAAAGCCTAATAAAACTTCATATCCAATCATATTCTTAAAAAAAATAATCCATTATCTATTAATATATACAACAGTTCTTATTTTGAATCAGTTGTTTTCAGTATCAACATTTTGGAGTTGGAACATTCATAAACAATATATGCAGTTAATATTTTATTTCGTAGCTTAAAAGATATTGTATTTCATTTAATAGACAAACCTATAAAAATTGTTATCATCACTAATTTTGTTGTAATGGGAATGTTTGTTTAAAAGTTCATGGTTATGTTCAATAACTTTTATTACACCCACACTCGTGTAATAAAATTTAATCATTTACAATATATCATTAAAATTAATACTACCCCCTTGGCCAATGAACGCGCGTACATGAATAGCAGACAACACAGGAAAATTATATATCTATTTTATTTTTATGGAGACTTTAACAGCTGTCTAGTCCAATGCAGAGTTTTGCCTAAACGCATAATAGTGAGTGGAAACAACGCAGTCGAGCTGTTACGTAACGAAAGTGCACGAAAAAAAAAACGAAATGCAATATGTTTTTAGCAAGTGAGAAAATAGTTTATCTATATGTAAACATCATCATAATATAATGCACTCTTTAATAGAAATTGAGTTCATATTTTTTTCACCTGTATTCTATATAATATATATAATTATAAAAAATATTATAATATGCTGTATCTACTAATTAAATATTATAATCATATAGTGAACATACATATTAAAAATATTAATAAATGATTTGCAAATTAGCATTTAGATATTTATATTCTAGATTTTTTGAATGTAGTAATAAGCTGGTAGCTATATTATTGAATTTTTTTTTCTTTCTCAAATCATTTTTCATGACTGTAATTATTATTGCCAAAGTTCTATTAATCCAAAGCCATTAATTTTTAAGTTGAAAATAATTTGAACATCATAGAAATTATTTTTTACAGATTTTAAAAACGCCATAAAAAATCAGTAAAAAGACAGATAAATTGCTGGTGCCTAGACTTTTTTTTTATTTTATCATCAAAAATAAATTCTTATCTATATGGAAATAGTTTAATTCTTTATTAGTAAAATAAAAATGCATTATAATCAGCATATTAATAAAATTTTATGATACTAAATATTTAATTATAAATTGCATTTAAAATCTGATCTAGAACCCAATAAATTATAATGTAGAATCAAATATTTAATTACTATAACATAGTATCACAACTATCACAGTTTTCGTCAATTTTCACAGATTTTTTTTATACTTTTTAATAACTTTCATTTATAAAAAAATATTTTACATCAACAATATTATTGAAAGTACTTAACGAATTTTTAACCATTTATATGAAAAGAATGATCTGCTTCGATCACCAATGACAATTATAAATAAATAGTTCATATGACATTAAATTAACTTATTTGTGAATATTTTTAGTTTAATTCATTTTCATTTGCTAAAATTTACTGTAAATAAACAATTTTTGATATAAACCTAAGAAATATTTATTATGAAATCATCCATTAATTCAATACATCATAAACGAGTTTTTATGTGAGTCTGCAATGGTGTTTATAGGTACTGTAATGCCCACATAAATTGATAACATTCAAGTCTAATCACTAATGATAGAAGATGTATTACTAATATTACCTACAGTGAAATTTCTAAGATACCCGACACTAATCGGAATAAAAACATTTAGCTTCATTTAAGTACCAAATTTGCTTTTAATTTTCGATTAAATGTATCAGAGCATAGATACGAAAAAACAACTTAACCATAGCAACTCTTATACATTACACAAACATGCATTTTTTGTTTTTAAACAAGTATTTTAAAATAATTCACAAAAAATATTAAACATTTCCAATTCTTCGGAACGCTAAATACAAAAAATTTAATTTACATCACAGGTTTTTTTTTTTTTTTTATGCAATGCTCTTCAACGTGATACTACATTTGTGTATTATCATTAAAGTTGAATTCGTAAATAACGGAGAACGAAATCGGTCATCAAATTCCAAAGCATGCCGGCCCATTCTATTTGATATACGTAAAACAAATTAGAGCTAATTAGTCATGTTTGACCGATTCAATGCAAACTATAAATCATTATTATGAGTATAAAATCACCATTTTATTACCTACAGCAAGTATAGCACAAATAGAGAAAATAAATTTTGGTATGCAAGGATAAAATTTATGATATTCACCTTTGTAATAAAGCTCAGTGTGTCAATATTACAAAAAAATAAAAAAAAAATTCAGTTTACTCCGCTGAACAGCACAGATATAATTGATAATAAGTATTCTCGAGTTAACTTTTCATTTTTTTTTTTTTTTAATTATTACATTAGGAATCTAATAAATAACTAGTTTTCAAACAATAATAAATAAATGAAATCACAAAAATTTTTCTCCATGTTTAGACATTTGGTTAGTAAAATATAAAATGTTCACGGTATACTCGTATACATCGTTAAAAATGCGTTGTATCATCGTATAATATACAATAAATTAAACATCGCGGAATAATACATACGTCGGAACAATTAATTTTACCCGAGTTTTACGCAAAAAAAAATAATAATAACACCGTAGATACACAATGATAATATTATATTCTGCATGTAAACGCATGAATCAAAATAGATACTTGCAGTGGGTACATATACATAATATACTATATTCTTTAACGTACGCGTCTTCGGCTAATTACATTCACGTAAAAATCATAACTAGAGGTTACGTTTACGGTCTGTGAACGTCAGCGGTAAATACTATGTGTATACATTATATTCGTGTGTATAAACCGAACCTGACTGTTTACCGGTACGACCGTCGTCGCCCGTTTAATACGCGAACGCGTAAAACAATAAAAATCGAAACAATTAAACACGGGCACGTGGAAAAAATAATCCGACAATAGCAATGTAACTATGATTGCACACCGAGAAAATGCAATCCGACGACGCCAACACGGTCGGTTTACGGACGGACGTGTTACGGCGGAGAATCGGTCACGCGTCGAACGCGAGCTTTGGACTTTGGTCTCGACTTTCGAACCATTGCCACACTCGTGTTATGGCGTGTGACCAAAAGACGAGCGTAGACGTCTTGTACTATACTACGATACGGCGTCGTGAACAACAGTTGTTGTATAAGCACCAATGATTTTTACAATATTACACATCATTGGTATTTCGCGGTATTGTGGTATTAAAAAATCGCAACGAAAATCGGGCGCGAGAAAATAATGAAAAAAAAATAATAATAAACCGACGATTCAAACCTCGAGGTAAAATACGAAGCGGAATACGAATGGCGTTCCGGCAAGGAACACGCACGAAATCAAACGGGAAAAAAAAAAAACTTAAAAAATCCAACGAGCGAAATATCAATATTGTCTCGTATAGTGTTTACCGTCGCGGGTAGCTCCGGCCTGACCGCCGAATGCGTGCGAACGATTCCCGTTGTAACGGACGAGAACTTGGACGGCTGAAAATACGACTTCTGTTCACGTCACAGTGTTTCGACGACAACCCAAAATAACGACGGTCGGGTCGACGACGAGCCGATATCTGACGCCGCATATCGCCGTGATCGTGATTGTCTTCGTCGTCGTCGTCGTCGTCGGGAGCGAGTGACGATGACGATGGTAATTACAACTCACGGTAATAACGATTACGGCGATACAGTAACCGCCCAGGTGACCACAATACGATGTGCGTGCGTGATGGCAGTCACCTGTACGAAAACGGCGGCGGCGGCGGCGGCGGTTTCGACGACCGCGACCGACCGGTCATCTTCATCCGTCATTCGCCGCCGTACGATATAACATAATATCGTTGCGTAACACTCGACTCGCGCGCGGGCGGCCCACGCTCGGGTTATGATATTTATTTTTATTTTTTTTTTTCTTCTTCAACTCTTTTCTTCTCCTCCGGATCATCGTCGCCGCCGTCGAATTCTTAAGGTCACCACTGAACGGCCGGCCCCTCCTCGACGACGCTTCGGGTTATCACACGCACGCGCCGCGCGTAAAATCCGACACCGTGCCTCCTCCTCCCGGCCACGCCGCCGACATGCATTCGAAGTGGAAACATATCGGCACTAGGTCTCTCTGTTCTCTTCGTCTTTTCCCTTTTTTTTTTTTTTTTACTCGCACATTTTTCATGTCGCGGATCTTCTTTTCTCTCTCTCTCTCTCTTTCTCTCTACTCTCCGCCCCTCACTCCGACTCACTCACCACTGGCCGTTTCTCTCCGTCTCGCGAGAGCGCGCGCACACGCCGTTCGTGTACTGAACGCCCGTTTTCGGGATCTAGTGCGATACCATCTGCAGTGTTCGCGCGCGCGGCGCGCCGGGTAGGGGAATTCGAGTATTTATTGGCACGCCGACGACCATCAGACAATTGTGTGCGCTCTCAAGTCCGTCCGACAACAACGGTTCATTCTCTCGTTCAAGACAAGCAACCCAAGCAAAACCGAAAAACTCACCATGTATCACTCTGTAAGTAGCCAACGCAATACGGTATCCAATCGACAAGACGTTATACATCACGGCTTTTCGACCTATACGTTTTGTAACTTGCACATACTGAAACGCTTACGTTTCGAACGTTTCCCGTACACTTCCGAAACGCGATTCAGAAAAAAAAAAAAATTTTAAGTTTTAAAAAACCCGTCGGTCGGCTTATTATCGAGTCGTGTCTTATTTTTCTCGTTACCGCCCAACGACCCCCCGACGACGACGATGATCGTGTATTTTTATGTTTTTGTCTATGCATTTTTTTATTTATCGTTTCTTCGTCATATAACCCGGTCGTAATGCTTTCCTTTAAAGCGCTGTACTTCGTAACGATTATCGTTTTTTATGAACACTCACGCCGCGTCGTAAACACGTGACCGGCCCCGCGCGCTGATCACGCGGCGAGACGGGCGAAACGTCTTCCGCTCGTGTTTTGACGGGCGTAATACCTACGCGTGGCGCGAAATTTACTACAGTCGTGTCGTGTCGGGGCCTCGCATACCGGTCGTTGTACGCGCGGGTCGCACTCGACGGAGACAAGACGAGTCTGCGAAGAAAAAACCAACACCGTGACAGAGCGTTTTTTAACGGTCCGCAACGACTATAATGACGATAATAACAATAATAGCAATAGTTATTATTGTACGTGGGTACTTCGCATCGAGCCCGGCACGATCACACAACACGGAAAACTTTTTTTTAATCACGTAACACACACTTCAATTGCGAGCCTGTGCGCAATAATATTGTCAAGCATAATGTCTACGAATTTTTATTTTTTTTTTTCATATCATAACTATTTATTTACCCGTGATCGTGGTTGTGCCCTTTTGATTTTTTTTTTCACACCTCGAATTCGAGTCTATAAGAGAACGTACACGCGTGAATTGACGCGAGTCGACAGACATTCATAGTATCAATGCTTATAGACAGATCACTTTTATTGTACGTTTCATACGGAGAAAGAACAGTGTGGAAGTCTATTGCGTGTTTTTCGTTCAACGCGATCGGGTAACGATCGATAACCCAAACAAAAAATCACCATCAAGTCGAACGCGATTCCTTGTGTCGATTTCCCAAAGACGTTTTTGTATAAATAATAACGGATGTCATTTTTCGTTTTATAGACCGCATTCGTCGTTTTGGCTTCGGCCTGCGCTGTCTTGGCTGCCCCGCAAGGCCCAGCATACTATTCATCCGCCGTCAGCACCACCCCGATCCCGATCATCGCCCAGTCCCAAGAACTCAACCTTGACGGTTCATACCAATACAAGTAAGTAAAGCTCATCTAATAATCGATCGTCACGTTTAAGTTATTTATTTTTTTTTTTGTAATAACACGTCTCGTTTTGAATTTCAAAATTGTAACAAAAAAAAAAAAAAAAAAATTAAAACAATGATATAATAATAATAATAATAATAATAATTTATGTACAGTGTTATTCTTGTTGTGTTAATAATGACATGCGTATCAGCGATATTGTTAATTTAACACACGCGTCGTGTTTCGTGTCCACAGCTACCAGACCGGAAACGGAATCTCTGCCGGCGAGTCCGGATACCTGAAGAACCCGGGCACTGAGGCCGAAGGACAGGTAGCCCAGGGATACTACTTGTACACCGGCCCGGACGGCGTTGTCTACCAGGTGGAATACTACTCCGACGCCGAGAACGGTTTCGTCGCCAAGGGAGCGCATTTGCCCACTCCGCCGCCACTCCCGGAAGCGCTGGTCCGCGCCAACGAACTGGCCTACAAGAACGCCGCGGCCGACGCCGGACAATACGACGAGAGGGGTTTCCCGATCAACACCGCCAAACGGTTCTAAACGCTACTGACAAAACGATTTAAAAAAAAAAAAAAACCAGAACGAAAAACAAAACAATTCAACGCCAACGACAACTGCCTTTACATAAAATGTAAAAATCGATTTTTTTTTTCTATTGAAAAAAAAACATCACCTCCCTTTCTTTCTTTCTTTCTTTCTTCCCTTGTCTCGAACGGAAAAAAAAATTCAACAATTCGGTCCGAATATTTCGATCGTTTCGATCCGGGGTTTCGCCATCGGCAAATCTCCGAACAACTTGAACCGAATTGTTTTATTTTTTTTATTTTTTTATTTTTATTTTTTTTTTTGTTTATTTATGTACCTGCTTATATACATCTTTACCGACTGACATCGCAAGAAAAAAAAACGTCTATCGTAGTAGTTGACGTTTCCGTCGTCGCCTCTTTTTTCTACGATGTGCGTACCCGTTTCGGACATGTTTTTACGTCCAAACGGTCGTAATATATTGTTTACCATGTGTAATATGTATGTCATTATATTATAGAGTTTAAGTTTGAAAATTAAAAAAAAAAACTATTTGTGAAAACAAAAAAAAAAATCGTTTTTATTTTTTCTCTCCAACTAACCTTATTATATCCTAACTCATGAATAATATTATCGGTATGTAAATAATAATATTCCAATAATGCTCATCGCCGCAATTGCATAATGTGAACAAAAATTCAATACCAGGGAGAAAAAATCTGCCGACGATTGCAAAACTGATTTTTTTTTTTAACACATGGCATTAATTCTTAGCGATTCTTTTAAAGATTCCTTGTCCAAAACCAGAAAAACCGGGTGATTCTCAAACATGTATTATAATGTCGCTAAACTAATATGTTTATTCGTTCAACTCGTGGGAACCATCCGAGTAAATAATATAATTGACACATATATTTCCATGAGCAAAACTGGTTTTCGGTGTTATACTCGAAATGTTAAAAGGATAAAAAAACAGAACTAATCGACACCACATTTAACAGTGGGATTTCACAATAAGTTACATCAGCTGAAAAAAAATAAAAAGGATGATACTACATAATGATGACAGTACCGATTTCACTTGGAGTTTGCCTTGGATACTAAATTTTATGATTGCAATATAATATCACTAAAACGATTTGTTTTTTAAGCTTTGACCCATTACGACTTTATCACTACTCTGAGTATTAATAATTTATACAGTCACGAAAAATCCTTGTAAAAAATATATCCATATCGTTTAACGTGCAATTCAAAGTCGTGTTCTATTATCTAGAATAAAAACAATCAGACTAAAAGTCATAGACATATAGTAAAACAAAATATTTATAAGGACAAAAACCTAAAGACATTACATTAAATAATTTTCGCGTGGTTTAATCATATGAAAATAGCATTAAATTTCGTAACTATTTATCGATTTATATTTTAATAGCTCCAAATTTACATACTAAGTATATTTATTTAGGAATTATAATAATTTAATGATTAATAACCATTTTCATTAGAAGGTACGGTAAGCATATTTTGTTAAGTAACACCTGGTTATATGAACTTTAGTACTGAATTCATTAAAATTCAATTATACAATATTTTACATAAGGAAAATGTCACACACAACTCTTAAGTAGACAATGTAGTATAATATACAATGTTGTATAGTATAATATTATGGTTTTCATTTGAGTGAAAAATTATTTTAACTGTACACTAAGTGCATATGTACACTAAAATTGCCTATCTAAAACGCCTGATATAATTAAATGACAAATGTACATAATTAATTCAAACTATGGATTACAAAAATTAAATCAGTTGGATATTCTTTGATCAATGTGAATTATCTCAACACATAGAATAATTTAATGATACAGTCAAAACCTAAAACAATATTCCACCTTTTAATAAATAATAAAAACTAAAAATAAAAAATAACCGATTCACAGTAAAAGCCGGTCTACTTGTCTATATATAAAAAAACAAGAACGAGTTTACGTTTACGAAACAAAAAAAACGCATTTTATCATGGTGAAAATTATTTAGATAATTTCAAAGTTTTATTATTCACTCATGTATATATTCCAATAAATTGTGTGTGTGTGTGTGTGTGTGTGTGTGTGTGTGTGTGTGTGTGTGTGTGTGTGTGTGTGTGTGTGTGTGTGTGTGTGTGTGTGTGTGTGTGTGTGTGAGTTAAGTACATTTTACGTGCAGTGCAAAACTCTTAACAGTTAAAGAACTACATTTTTATGAAAAAATTGCTTTTGATAACTTGTTTCTACTTGATTTTTTAAGATTGTTAGTTTTCTTTATTAGTAACCATTATTTATAACATAATATTACAAAAAATAATTTATTCTTTTTTTTTTTTGGATGATTTGATATTTAAATTTGTATGATAAGATTAATAGTTTTAAACAAAGGTCGCCAACTAGTCGATCGCTATTGACTGGTCAACCTTTTTAAAAGTATTGATCGATTGTAATACAAATTGGTTGTATTAATTGACTATATTCCATCGCGTCACGTTCGTAATCTCAAGGAATCTAATACGGACTGCTTTGATTTTGTACTTTTACTTCGTGGTAGTTGAGATATTAATATTATTAAAGTCAATAATATTCTTAAAGTCCTAAATAAATAGTAGTAACCATTTAAGAAAACTAAAAATTTTAATATCAAATAGATAAAAAAAATATTTTTTTCATAAATATGTATTTGTATCATTATATAAAATTTTACATCAAACTCAATTCAAATGGATGCATTACACGTGGTCAAAAGTAGAATATGCTTGCTTAAAAATCATCCTGTGAAATGCATATACTTATAATATTATTAGTAGATTACTAAAATAATTTTTAATTCATGATATTCTTATAATGGATTGTTACATGTCACAGTAAACAGTGTATGCAGCAAAATAATATTTACTAATATAATGTTTTTAATAAATTACTCAAGTAGTTGAGTACATTACAAATAACAGTTATTAGGGCAAAATTTACAAATTCAATGCAAATTTCAGCGTTTATATAAACAAAATATTCTTTATATACTTATTTACTATGTATATAGTATATATTGTACTAATCGTCGCATGATTATTATCAACGACAAATCGTTACAATTTATTGGTATTATGCAACTATTATAGGTTAAATAAAACGATTATTTAGACTTGATAACGTTGAAATTTACCACATACTCCTGTAAATATATCCTGGAATATTCGAAACAAATTCTAGTCAGTTCTACGTTCAAAAAGCCGATCGTCTACATTTAAAAATATAAAACATCATAAACATGATATACTCACAGCGTATAATATATAATCATGTTTATGATTTAATTAATAAAATTTCAAAATAACATTCAAATAGTACAAAAATAGCGTGAGATTTATTAATCTGTAATTTTTAGTTCATTTTTACATATTTCGGAGTTTTTTTTATCGCATATATAAATAATAATATTATGAGAATATATTTTAGTGTTTTTCTCAGCAAGTGACCGTAACACACTAACACATTCAACCAAGATTTAAAATGTACACCCGAACTTGCATATAAGTGGTTGAGCACATTTACTTGAGTTAAAATTTATATTTGTCGAGGTGACTAAGTAAAACGAACACAAGTTGCCAACGTTCATCATAATATTTTTAAGAAAACGAGTGATGGACGTTGTAACAGGTGTATATACTCGTATTATTTTATAACACACTTATCCCTAGGCCCTAGAGCCGTAACAAGGGAGAGGAGGCTCACCCCGGGCACAATTTTGGAAGGGTGCCAAAATCAAAATTTTGAATGTAATATATATTATGCGAAAAAACCCAAACAGTTTTATTTAATACCAATAGTAGTTAGTAGGTACTATCATTGATTATAGAAAATCTAATTCTATGCTATATATTTTATAGATTATAATCAATGATACAATCTATAATATACGAGTATCTATATATCTATACATATATACTATATTATATAGTGTAAAAATAATTCTATTATAGTTTTACATCACCATATCATATATAAATACATTTAATCTTTATATGAAATATAAAATTATATATTTATATAATATGTGATATGGTTTCGAATCTAAAATGTTATATGAATATATTTATACTTTAATATATATGCAGATATGTAATATGTTGAGATTAAACTAAAGATATCGTGTATTCCGAAAATATATTACATTTATTTTCACATTAAAATTATTCCAAATGCAAACATAGAATAATACGACAGTATTGATTATTATCTACTTAAAAATAAAAATTGTTTGTTGCATTTCATTTGTGTTTGGTCATCCGCTTTGTCGAGGCCTCCGGTAAGTTTTTAATAACTAGTGACAGAAATAACCATAACTGAATAGGTAAAAGAGACTTACAGTCACCCTTTCAAATATTATAACATATTAGTTTGTAAATTTCTTTAATTTTGAGTTTTTATTATAATTTACAGTTCTTAAGGGCACATTTTGAAGCTTCACGCCGGGCGCATTATTTGTTTGCTACGGCACTATAATTCTCCCATTTTAATTTTTAAGATCCTATTGGCATTACCCAGTAGATACATGAAAAAGTTGGATTTTATTTTTTTCCCAAAAAATATGGTTTTTGATTTTTTTTTTTTTTTTTAATAGAATATTTTTATTACATATGAAATATTGTGTATGCATATTGCATAAATGTAAAAATAATTATGAACTTTCATTACTGAAAACTACTGTTGTCAAAATGTCCATGGCTTAAGGAGCCCATGCTATCACATAGTAAAAAAATATTTTTCACACTACAGGTTTCAAACGCTTCTAACATTTTTACACACTAAATAATTTTCTTAATCACGCATTGATGCGCTGATGTATTGATAAAAAGGTAAAGTAAAACCTTAAAGTAGGAAAAAATGTATGTCCAAACGGGTCGTATAAAACTAACTATTCTTTAGCCCGAACGGTCTCAAAATCAGTACAAACGGGTTCGGCCTTTCGTTTTGAACCTATTTATCTAAAAATGCTTCGCCCCTGTAAATCGTCAGTTATGACAACAGTGACGCCTGCCACAGTGCTGATGACATGCACACGCGTACTATTCATCATGAAAAATTATTATAATATCGCGTCACATTCACGATAACGTACGATTTGTTCCGAAGACCATAAAATCTATTAAGTTTACGCCGTGAGCGTCGCCGGGGATTCGAGGAAAACGTCGGACGGAAATCACCGAGTGTCGTCCTCGTCTGTTCGACGAGCGTACGCGGAATATTTTTCTCGTTTATATATTTATTTATTTATTTTTTTTTTTTTTTTACAGATTCGATTCCATGCACACCATGAGCCGGTACTTAATTTATAACGATCTGATTTTTTTTTTTTTAAGTTTTTTTTCCTCTTCTACTACTCGTTTCCCTCTATCTCTCTCTCTCTCTCTCTCTCTCTCTCTCTTATCTCTCCATACCACTGCTCTCCGCAATCTTTTCCACCGGCCAAGGCCGCCAACAAGTCTGCGCCCGAGCATCGCGTCGTGTACGTTCAGATTAAATGGACGGACCGGACGTGAATGGGCCGTCGTCGTAGGGTGCGGAGTGCATGGAATTCGCCGTCGTCGTCATCGTCGTTATAGCCGGTGCCTCGACAACAAACCGGTTGCACCGCGATATTAATTATTCGTCTTCCCCCCGGGGCCATGACAGGACGAAATAAAACGCGCGATATCAAACGGCGGCGGTCCGAGACAATAAAATGGCAACAGTCACAAACGCGCTCGTATAAATCCGGTCCCAACACTACTCGCTTGTAACCACGATTAGCATTCACGGTTAAATTAATCGTTGACAGTCGCCGGTGACGTGGGACTGGACTTACACATGTTACGTTATTTCATAATAACAATAATGATTATAATAATAAAATATGTACTCGCAATGACGAGTACTTGGCTACGCTTCCGATTAGCGTGCGATATCACCTCAACGACCGTGTAACTAATCGGGATGTCCAATAGTATATGTATTATGATTTTACTCATGTTATTATGAGTGGTGTGGAACGGAGTAGTGTAAAATTATTACAGTAATCGTGTGGTGCGTCAAATATTACTTATAAATGGTCATAAGAAAATGATTACGATATGACGGCACGGAACTCTTTTATCTCTGAATCTTATATTCACGTACGATTCAAAATACGAATCAGACAAAAATAATTTTGTTCCTCTCTAAGATTTTTTAGGTCTTTGAGTTTACAGTTTTTTTCGCAGTATGATAGCCACCATTTTTTTTTTTTTTTTTTTTACTTCATTTTCAAAAAGGAAACTTTTTTCTCGCAAATAATGTCATTATTATTGTTTTAATGCATTCGATAGCTTATGAGGAAAAGCTCTTTGAGTTAAACTGTGTTTTGCATAGATTTTAAATAGTGTAACGGAGGGAATGATTCGATTGGACCACTAGAAAGTTATCAGTTTTTCCAATGAACTATAACTTACTAAGAGTAACCACATAAATGAAATATTATGTTTATTATGAATTGATTAATTCATTTTTATCTAAAAAATATTACATCACCATCCTTTTATAAAATTTAACAAAATATGTTAGATTCTGAATGAATCGAAGGATCTTATGGTTTTACAACGATGTTTATTTTTTATTTTTTTTTTTATCTGGAGACACTTTTTGCTCAACTTAACTTTGTCCAAAATTTTATTTGGCAACTCCATGGATCGAAAATTTAATGTACGTAGATGGTACTTGGAGGGTGTATTAAGCTCTCATCTGAATCGTTTTTCCAGTCGAGCGGAAAAACAACCTGAAATGGACCAAAAACGGAAAAAATTGCCGTAAACGACAGTTTCATTAAATCGACTTTAGTAATTTTATCATTACTCCAAATGTAATGTTGCTGGAAACTTTAAATATTCACCATGTATTATTGACGAATCACTACATTCGTTAAAAAAAAGGTTGCGAAAAATTTGACAATTTTCGGGCTAAAAATATAACTTAGAAAATACCTTGTTTGAAAAAAGTGTAACTTTTACAAAGTTTTAAATATTTGACAAAACTTTTGAAAATTTAATATGACTTTACTCATACACTTATCTAACAATACTGAAAATATTTCAAAAATCGTGACCCCAATTTTTTTTTTTTTTTTTTGTAATCGTTTATGTATATTATTATACGATTATTACGTAATAAACTGTTTTTACGTCAATTTTTAATTTTATCAATTTATTTGAATGCAATTAGTCGATCCAAACGGAATATTTAAATTTTGAAGCTTTGCTCCAAATGGTTTAACTAAAGAAATAATAAAACATTTCTTTAAAATTTAATACACCCATCTCCATTAACTCATCCAAGTAGCGAAGAATATCCCATGGGACGAAGTACGCACTTTTTTTAAATATACTCATAGCTGATTTCATAAAAATAATTTTCATGAACCAATAAGTTAAATCCAAATATCATTCTAATAAAAGCCAAAAATTTAAAATTAAATTTAACTTTTTGTTTGAAAGAAAGTACACTTACCTACACTTCATTTAATTAATTAAATGAATATTATAATCAAATAATATATAATTCTATAATATTTTTATAATAGTTATAATTCATCAGCATAGATTTGGAACAAAAAAACGTTATCAGCAGAATAATTTTAAATTATGCATTTATTTTTGTTGACTAATGAATACGAAAAACGTTGAAATCTGAAGAGAATAATAATAATAGAATAAGAATACGATAACGGCCAAAAATGTTAATGATAACTATGATCGATTTTGATTGTTCTATTAAGTATGAATATATATTTAAACAGTAATATATATTATCTATGATTAAATGTTTACAATAAACTTTATCTGGTTGAATATTCCGATTGTTATCAATTGACCAAATAGGTACTAACGTTGCTAAGGATGTTCTGCCAAATACTGTTAATGATCCATTAGGTATTTATACACAAATTAAAAATTGCTTTGTGTTGCCTGTTTGTGTTCAATGTTATACAGTATTAATAGATTCATTGTATCTATTTAAACATTAAATTTATAAATTATATTTGTATTTTGTTAAGGTAGTCTTGTTCTATGTTGGGCTTCTTGTGTCCAGTGTTAAATTGTTCAATGCAGAAGTACATTATTTTAATTTCATAATATGTATTTAATATTTAGAAATAATTATATCAATATTTTTTGTTGGTAATTTTATTGTTGGTTAGTTAGTATGTGGAGTACGGAAAAGGTTAATTTGTTTATGTTGTCCATGTTTGTGTTAAGTGTTTGCATGATATTTTTGATTTTTCTAAACTGAATAGATTATGATTTAACTGTAACTCTTAACTCATTGTATTTTTAGTATTAAACTGTGTTTAAAATATTATTGTTATATCATACTAAAATAAATTGTGTCTATCTGACACGAATATGGTATGATAAAAAAATTAATTTTAAAATTGTATAACATTTTTATTTGTGCATGATGTTAAAAAGTTGATGTAAAAGTTTTTGTATCTTAAAATAAAAAGTATCCATAGACAATTGTCAAGAAAATAATATAAATATGACAAATGTGCTGCACCTGATCGGGAACTCTGCGTACGCCTATGTTGGCGTTAAAAGAAACTAAAAAATAATACAAACAAAAAAATATTGGAAATACTCTATTTTATAAGAAATTTAATTTGATTAATGTTTTAAATTTTACATACGAAAAAATTCAAAACATAAAATATTCATTAAGAAATATACTATGTAACATGTTAAATTCGAATGACCCTGAATTGAGTCAATACGGGTTTCATTCTTACTTATACGCGCTTAATGGGCGGCGGACATTCTTCTTTTTTTCTTTTCTATCGATACCTACTATGTGTTTTAAGCAAGTCGTTCGGTCCCAGTTGTATAGGCTAAAGAGGATCCATTGCCCGATGATTTACAAGTGTTCTCTCTCTCTCTCTCTCTCTCTCTCTCTCTCTCTCTCTCTCTCTCTCTCTCTCTCTCTCTCTCTCTCTCTCTCTCTCTCTCTCTCTCTCTCTCTCTCTTTAGTTATATCCTATAAAAGTCTCTTCATAGAATTTTGGAATCAGTAGTGGTTTTTATTTGCCCGACTATACAATTTCACAATATTATTCGTTCCGAATAATAGTAAAGCGTGTCTTCAAATAAAAATGAGACGTAAATAGTCATATTTGAATAAAAATTTTATTGTGTATAAAATAAATGTAATTATGTTTTGGAATTTCGTCAAGAAAAACGTTATTTGCATTTTGAATATAAAAAGTAACAAAACTTTATAAAAAATCCTCATTAGCAAACACTCAATATTTCGTTTTTTTATCATATTAACTTTAAAAGATTTTATAATGAATCAGTTGTTAACTGATAATGTGATCTGTTAGATCATACTTGACATACACATATTATGCACATGTGTACAGAGCATTGTGTACGTATTGGGGCTATATATTATTACCCAAACAGTATGATAATGTGAAGCGGCGTTTCATTATCAATTAATAATATGAAAATATATAGATTTTTATCGCAATCCCTGTTAAATAGTTTTGAAAATTCGTATGTTGTTTAATTTATATAATAGCATAAAAAATCAAAGCTTTATACAATACAATTATTGAATTGCACTTGAAATTAGTTTAATTGTGCAATAATTATTATTATCAATCATTACTTCAGATTGAAATTGATAATATATCATTATCTATATTGAGTAAGAGTTAAGTACCTACTTGGCGTCCTCAATTTGTTCAAACATTTTAGTGTATTCAACAGCAACACAAAACGATCATCAAAGCAGCCTCGTCAAATTTTTCCGCAAGAAATTAATGATGAAGTCACCGTTAGCATACAGCCAACTTTTGGTTATAATACTTTATAAAATCTTAAAATAATTAATTCTAAACAACATTAAAAACAAAGTATATATTACTTTATAATATTGATTTCCTAATTAGGTAATTATAACAGATATAAACTTACGTATACCCAATTATTAAAATTGATATAAGTTCTTTAATAATACTATAAAATGTTTAATACTCATAAAATTATGTAATACTCTTTGGTATTTAGTAAATTTGTTGCCATAAACACTGATCAAATACCTACCAATAAATATAGGTCTACTGCAGAGTGTCGGTGATAAATGTGCTTTACTCTATGTTTTTAACCGGTTTAAAATGGATTTAATTTAATGAAACTTCATCATCAGAATACAGAGTACCTAATCAAGGGAATATTCCTCGAAAGATGAAAGGCGATCTCTCCCGGACTCACTAGTGTTCATTATAACCATTTTTAGATTTTGACTGAAGGAAAGCATCTATTTGTTTCACAATGATATTTTTTTTTCTGTGAACACTTTTTGATATACTTTACTTTGTCCATAAGTTTCACCCCAAAACTTTATAAATAACATGTAGATAATATTTTGCGGGTTCTTTTTTCTCTCTTGTCAATAGTATTTCCTAGACGTGAGAAAAATAGTCTAAAACCAGGTAAAAAACTGTAAAATTTGCCAATTTAACATTTTCACTAAATCGACTTTAGTTAGATATGTAGCCACAATTCTAAAAGTGATGTTACTAGAAACTTGAAATGTTCACCATGTATTAATGACGTCTTACTACATACTTCATTAAAGTTTTAAAAAAAAATGTCAAATTTCAGGCTAAAAATAAAACTTTGAATACACCTTGTTTTTTAAATATATCTTTAATAACATTTTTAACATTTGACCAGAAAATTTAATATAATCATACTCAAATACTTAAATAACGATGATGATTTTTTTTATAAGCGTTAATTTTACGACATAGACTGTTTTTACAAAAAAGTTTCAACTTTCAATGTGTATGAAAAAAAATTATTGGACCATCCAATCATTGTGAATATTTGGATATAGGTAGAATAACTTGTTTTGAATCTTTTGGTAAGAACAAATTTCCCCTTTGTCAAAACAAGAAAACTAGAAAGAAATTTGAAAAAACCTACCGAAAACTAGGTTAAAAATTTTAAAATACATAAACATGATATTTGTTTACTGAAGCTTTGCTCAGAGTCGTTTGACTAAAGAAATTATCTATCGTTTCTTTAAAAGTCAATACACCTATCTCGTATCTTGTCTGAAGAGCGAAGAATACCCTGCATGGCACGAAGTATGTCCGGAAATTTGTTAATTCATTTCATACATAAATTATTGAAATGAATAAAATTTGCAGATTTAAAAGACAATATTATATCAAATGTTCAATCGCTTTAATCATCATTTTATTCAATTAAAATTTTAATTTTTATGTAAAGTCACCACCCTTTGAATATAGTTCCAGGAACGTCCCGACCTCATCTACAAATCATAATTATTTTTTACGGATTTCAGTTTAAAATAAAAGTATCGCCATTAATAAAATTCGCATTTTAGATCAAATAAATTTATTGGTAGTTGTGCTATACATCGTTTTCATAATCGTTAACGATTTTTAAATTCAATCAAACGTAATTTCATTTCCATACAAATTACAAACTCGTAATATTTATATTGTTTTACCCAGCGCCGGCGAAACTAAAAGATTTACAAAGAATAATAACTGTCCAATAAATATAATAATTTTTAATGATTTTGTCGCAGTGGTTCTTATTTATTCATTTGACTGTTTCATCTTTTCCTGAGGCACGACTGAATAACCGCACATCGTAAATACTGCAAACTCGTTTTTCTCGAATTATAATTTCGACGATGCAATTTTATGTTCAATTATGCTTACATATTTAATTTTAACATTTTAATCATGACCAAAAGCTTAGATAATAACTTAAACGTGTAACGCTATGTAAATAGGTTCAACGCACTGTCATTTCATAGACCATGTGAGTAATTTTGTAACTTCTTGAGTGGTATTTATGTGTTAAAATAACACAGTTTATTCTTAATGATGTAACTACTAAACCTATTGAACATGAACATTAGGTACTTAACCATAATTCAATTAATACTCATGGAAAACTCTCAGGAAATTGTACAAATTGTCTCAACGCCAATTCTAAATTAACTTAAAAATGACAAAATAAAAATTGATGAAACTGTATAAAAGGAATTAAAATATTACTTAAAAAGTTTTTAAAAAAAACTAAATCATTATGGTACTTAATATTTTGGAATAATTGAATGGTATATTTTGTTTTCTTTTACAATGAAAAATTTGGGAAAAATGTCATAGTATAACTGGGCAAATGTAAACTCCCCTAAAAAATTAAATAGTAAATTTCCCTAATAGTAAACTCCCCTAAAAACATTTTGCTACCGTATTACACTTACGTAAACTCCCCTAAACAAAATTAGGAACCATTTAGCGTAACCCAGAGGACACCACGTGGAGGCGGTTCTAGTTATCCTCCAAAAATTTTTTTTTTTTCTTTATTGAAAAATTCAGCTCTTTAGAAAAATTCATATTCATCGTCATTCTAGTTTTATTAAAATTATTAAGTGTTTATTGTAGATATTATTGATGTTGATTATTTTTTGATTGAGTAATAATGTGAAATTGTTTTTATATAATGAAATTTAGTTATTTTTTGATCTTTATATTTTGTATTAGTTGGTTTAATAATTGTTGTCATCTTTTTAACTTATTATTATGACAACTATTTGGTTTATGTATACTTTGTAATTTTATGTAAAGTTATGATTGAATATTCTTTAATGTATCAATAAATATAAAAATATGGTTTTAAGGGAATTTACGTAAGCGTAATACGGTAGCAAAATGTTTTTAGGGGAATTTACGTGAGCGTAATACGGTAGCAAAATGTTTTTAGGGGAATTTACAAAAATTTAGGGGAGTTTACATATGCCCAGTATAACTACGTTATACTCATACACTAATACAGTCTAATAATTTAATTTACGTAACTAATCTTTTTAGCTTTTATTTAAGATTTCAATATTATTACTTCTTACTCTTATTACTTTTTAGAAAAACTATTAGGTACCTAATTAAAATTAATACCTATCTTTAAAATAACTAGGTAATAGATCTTTATCTATGAAGATAATATAAATATATGACTATTTGAATCATTTTCACAACCCAAAAACGTCCAGATTACATACACTGTAAGTATGATACGGTATTACAAAATCGTCCAGTGTCCAATCGCTCGCGTGTATGTACGAAGTCTTCATTATGTATCTACGCGTAAACGATTTTCGCGCGAGTCGGTAAGGCGAAACTTTTTGAAACGGTTGAATGCAAATGAAATGAATATTTTTTTCGCGTGCACTTAAAAATATATATTGTATAGACACCGAGGCAAGGCAATAATATACAGAGAGATAACTCATAAATAGAATTTGTATGTGTATTGGTTTATGTTATCGGTGTGCAGAACCAAAAATATTGTATACAAGGAAGTATTACAAAAAATGCAAAACGGCTTTGCATAAAAAGACTATTTTGCACACAACAATGTTACCCATAATATATTCCAAAATAATAATATTGTAAATATGAAAAAAAATACACACGGATGAAGCCGGATAGTTATAAAAAAAAAAAGCAAAAACGATTTACTAAGCACAAAAAATATATTGCACTCGACAATTTTACCCATAATATTCTAAAATATTTTTAATATGAAAAAAACAAAAATACACACGGGCGAAGCCGGGTAATTCAGCTAGTATTATATATAACTGCCGAGTTATAATAGTTATAAATTGAAAGCTAATAAAAAAAAAAAAAAAAAAAAACCATTTAAAAATGTCTTACGAACTCAACATAGACCTTAAGGCATATGAACGTTAAAAATACACGTGGAAAGCTTTAATATATGTAATTTGTTATTCTTTGAAATTCCTATGTATGCTCAATAATATATGAATTACACGGTTTTACTTGTTAATATATTAGATAAGCCATTGAATCCTAACTAATGAATATAATTTATAACCGATTTAATCGAGGATTAAGTAGATGACACACAATTTTTGCTAGCGTGGATTCATAATAAATACTTTGGTCAAACCTACATGTTGGCTATGAATACTAACATGGCACACATTGTATCTACCAATATCTAATTATAATATTGATGTAATATTAACATTAATAACTCCTAATGTACCTAATTTTTAAAGAATCTTTAAGTTTTATTGAAATACCTTATGAGTAAATTTACGTTCACCAAAATGAAATAAAATAAATAAGAATGAACTTTTTCAAAATTAATATTTATTATTTCAATACATGAGTATTTTAGTAAATATTATTAAAAATATATGAATACTTAGTTGGCAATTTAAAAAAAAAAGTATAAAAAAAGAAGTTATGTAGGTATATTATTATGCCAGTATAAAGTATATGTCTGTAATGATTTAAAATATATCATTATCATTTGTTTATGAAATATCTATCGGGATTCAGTGTGTAGAATAACTATCTATTTAATATATGTATTTTTGTTTTTATTCAATACTACAATTAAAAACGACAGTGACTATGACCAAAAACGAATTAATTACATATAATAACATAACTCATCCAGCCCATATTTCTGAAACAAATCTCTTCTGGAATAGTTGGTATTTAAAAACAGCTTGTGTGTTTAATGTTATTATGGTCCCTAAACTTATATGAATCATACCCTATACATAGCTACTACATATTATATAGATGTCTTTAGAAATGAAAACACGCATTTTTATGATTTTTCTACACAATTTATCACATCTAATCATTACTGATTCATATGCAGACACCATCATTTTTCCATACCTTAACTTGCCTTGAAATGAATAATAATCATCGCACGAGTACAAGAATCTAAAATAATATGTCACCCGGATGCCACCAATAGTAAGAGCCTTTTAGTTAAAGATTACAATGACAATGAGACTTTTACATTTTATCAGGTTAATAATAGCCATAATAATATGAAGTTTCTCTTTTATTCAAATTTTCATTCAAATCATTTTCCATAAATGTAGATGGTGTGGGTAATATTATATTTTAGTATCATTATGGATAAGCTGTCGATCACACCAGTGCAATTCATCATATCGGTCGAAAAAAATACTAATTCCTTAGTAACGTCGAATACTATTATATGTTCATGATGACAAATTATCAACATCAATATGATCATTGTATATAAAAGTATTAAGTACATATATGATATACCATAAAGGTATGAAAAATATTTACTATTATCATAAGAGTTAAAAAAATACATAAATAATACTATATGAATTTTATATTTAATAAAATTATCTAAAATGTACGTAATTACATGCAAAAATCTAATTTATTTACAACAATCTATCAAATTTATCAGTCTTATTGTACAAAATTAATGAACCATGTTTACGAAAAATATTATTGACTTTGATTACTTTGGTTTCATTTATAAAGTACTGAATTCTCCAGAAATTAGATTACCTTAATAATAATGTACGTGGGTACATCAAAGTTAGATAGGTATCTTAAAAAAACATTTTTGAAAAATCTAACAAATTTTGGTTTAAACATGTTACAGTTTTAACATAAGTTTAAAAAAACAGAATCAATTATTTAACAAGTTTACAAAGAATCATTAAATTAAATTAATACAATTTGAGTTTATGATTGAAGAACAAAAAAAAAAAAAATTAAATGAACATAACTTTATTCATTTTTTTGTAACATTTTTTTTATTTGAATATAAAATAAATAATCTATCTCTAGTTTTATATGTTGCTTAACAGTTGAGTTTTTTATGTTTTTAAGTCTCTGTGTTACATACTTCCCATATTCTTGATCTTCATCAAGTTTATGAACTTTTTCATTTTCAAGATTTGTAACATTATCAGAAGATGTTTCACCACTAACTGTCGTCACATCTAGTTTTGATCTTTCATCTGTGATTTCATTTGGATATGTTTTACTGTTAACTGGATTTAATTCCTGAACATTAACAATACAATAAATAAAATTGAACAAAAACGGTTATCTTACTAATCAATAGGAGAAAACCATTGTATAGATTAACCAAGCTTTCTTTCATCATTATCAATCAAACTAGACCCAAATTAAAAACTTAATGTTAAATGATTTATACTTAATTATAAATAAATTATAAATCGGTAGCTTACTGGCTAGTTCCATTTTTATTTAATTTTCAATTCATATTATTACTATGAAAAAACTGTTAAATTAGCTAACATTATTTAATTTTTTAATAATATTGTATTGTCATGTTGACTCTATTAAATTGATTTGAACAAAAATGCAATTTTTAAATTTTAAAAAATGTGAAAATGTCAAATACAAAATTACCTGAGATTTTTGATCCGAGAGAATGATGCAACCAAAATCCTCATTACTTGAACCTAAAATTAAAAATATATTAGTTATATTCTGAAAATGTACATAATAAGTCTATTAATTCTAATTCATAAGTTCAATATTCTTAATGAACAGGGTAAATTAGTAAACACTAATTGCTAGCATTAAATATAAATTTGAATTCTGATAAAAGTAAATCTAATAGTTTTCAATTAATATAAATTATTCATTCAAATTTGAATTTCTAAATTTTTAGATAGTGATTAATTCAAAAGGTCTATTGGTTTCATAACGGTGTCATTTCTTTTTTTTCTTAAGCCAATTTTTTTGTTCATAAATTTGTTCATAAGTAACATGTAGCAACTTAATAAATTAGAAATTGGAAACATTAATTTTTTCAATTAAAACATTAAGTGATCATTTTTCTTTAGTATTTTAGCGAAGCATACAGATAAACTACTAAAAACTTGAGTTAAAACTGTAAAACGTATCATAAACAAGATTTTCATTAAATCAATTTTAGTTGATTAGTAATAATTTAAAAAGTAATACTACTAGAAACTTGAAATTTTTATCATACTTCAACAACAAATTATTGCATAAATAACTATATTTTCAAAAAAAAGTGACACTTTTGAGCTAAATAAAAAATTGAAAAATCTTGTTTTTTAACGTTTTTATCAAATTAAATGTGAAAAATTTTAAATAACTTTAACTATACAATTAATAAAATCTCAAATATTAGTCAACATATATATATAAATAAACATAAGCATTTCGTTGGAATTTTAAAAGATCAAATTTTTTCGCACCTAATTATAACTTTAAATGTTTATAAAATGACAGGTAAATCTACAAAAAAATTGAGATAAAGATGGAAAAATATTTAACAATCTTTTATTGAAAGAATATTTGAACTAAATTAAAAATTAAAAATTTTATGTGGGTTAGAAAACAAAAAAAAACAATCAATTATTTAAACTAAAATGATTAAATATGTTAACAGTATATAATATACAAAAGCTTTACTTAAAATTATTTAGCTAGAAAAATGATGAATCGTTTCTTTCAAATTAAATTCTTCAATCATAATTATCATGTTAGAAGACTATAGAAACAAAAAAATATACTTTTATTATCTACTGGCTTTTTTTTTCTATTGTTTAAATTAAGGTTTCGTACCTTATAGCCCTATTTAACTTAACCTAACCAACAATCATATTTGATTTTATTATAAATATAATAAACTTTTGAATTAATAATATTTAACGTACTTTTGTTGATCAGAAAATTTTGCCTACGTTCATTTGTAACTTCAATACAATCAATATTTTTAAACGATGAAATATCCTGAACACCATTTGATAAAGGTATTGAATTAGCAACACACTTACGTTTAACATTTGGCAATAAATTCTCCTCTTTATTTTCATTTAAAAGGACAGATGTTTTCATCTTTTTGAAGTCCATTTTACCTTCATGACAAAATTTATCATAACACTTTAATGTCATATGCTCTACACTTAATGAATGGTAATCTAACATTTCTGGACAAGAATAAAAATGAACTCTACAATACTTGCAATAATATTCAACAGGACGTTTTATTTTAGTATTTAATTTCTTAGTGTCCGAATGAATTGGTTTCTCAGCATACTTCTTACAATGAGAACAGTAATACATTTTGCCATTTTGTTTGGTGATAAAACGTTTCATTACTTCAGCCATAAGCATTGGTACACCAGTAATATTACCACTTTTTAAATACTTGGTTGTATTTATCCCTAATGATTCTTTAGGTCCATATAGTAATACTTTGGATTTTTGGTTGTACTTGATATATGAATACAAATCTTTAATCTTGTCACATTTCAATAAATGATTTATTGACATAATGTGCAATTTCCAACAATTAAATGAATTGGTTTGAAAAAAACACACAAGACACTTGAATTGTTTAGTTTGTTTATATTGATTTGATTGATTTGGAGTGTCTATATCCCACTGCTCAACACTGGACAATAATATATTGATATCATTGCATTTATAAAATTTAGTAACTTCATCATACAAAGAAAAATTGTCACATTCACTTATATTTCTTTTTTTCGATTTAGACATGTTTATTTTTTTGCATTGCTGTATTTTTAAATCTGAAAAAAATATTATACATTAAATTTCAATGTTGTAAGTGTATGCAATATATTTGAGGAAAACATAACATATTCAAATCATAGAATCATTGGGACAGAGTGGCCGAGTGGACTCAGGTGGCGGTTACAACGCGTACCGTCGTCGGTTCAAACCCGGCCTTGGGCAGTCTCTCTAACTTGGACAGGAAACAACTGTCTTCGGAGAGAGACTGCCATCCCCCACTCCGGGGCATGGCAGAAACCTACGGGTGCCCCAATAGAAATTCTGCCACACCGGCATCCGAACTGTAGATCCTAGGGTCTATCTCTCAGATAACCATGCCATACGAAAAAAAAAAAATAGAATCATTTGTAGTTGACTGAGTTTACCCAATACTTTCACAAAATACAACAATGAGAAGAATCTTACAAACATGAAAATTATGACATAAAGGAAAGGAAAAAATTGTATAAGACAATACTACCAATTATATTTGTGATAATAGCAGATAAACTATTATATTTTAAGTTAGATATTCAAATAATAATTATCGACTTATTTGATTCACAAAAATCAGAAAATACATCTTAAATAGTAAACTTTCTTCTTAATTCTTAAAAATGATATTAACTCTTGCCATATTTTATAATACTGACAATATTAGATACTGTGTGAAGCAAAAAATCCAATAGTTTTACAATTGTATTTTTATTAATTTATTTTTTTGTCTGGAGACACTTTTTTATGCTAAACTTAGTCCAAAAGTTTTACTCGCCAACTCTAAAGATCAAAACTCAACTATAAATAGTACTTTGGGAATTCAATTTCTATTTTCTCAATAATTATTCTAGCACTAAAAAAACTGCAAAAAACGAGTACAATTTTAAAAAATTCCCGTATAAGAGACTTTGACTAAATTGATTTTAGTTGTTTAGTCACAAATTCATAAGTAATGTTACAAGAAACTAGAAACTATCACCATGTATCAATTACATACTGTGACATACTTGACAAAAGTTTCAAAAAAAATCTAATAATTTTTAATCAAAAAATAGAACTGAGAAAATAACTCATTTTTGTAAGTTTATTTCTTATGAAGTTTTTTAATTTTTAGTATTAAGATTTGAAAATCTGAATGACCTTTCTCATACATGTATCAATTCATGTATGGATCCTTAAAATTTTCTAATGATACTGAACAAATTTTAAAATTTGATAAACAGGATTTTTTTTAAGGTATTTAACTTACGCCTTATACAATTTATTTCAACATCAACTGTTTTTACATCAATTGTTAACTTTAAATGTTTATAAATAATTATAAGTACACTCGGTAATTTTAAAATTCGGGATCTAGATAAAAAAACATGCTATGAATCTTTTAGTAAAAAAAAAAGTTGCCTTTATTAAAGAAAATATTATAAAATTGTTTTGATAAAAAGAAAACTTCTAAAAACATTTTAATATATGAATGGTATATTTTACACTAAAACTATGCTCTGAATTTTTAATTGAAAAAATGATTGTTTCTTCAGAATTCAAAATAAAACAAATAAGTAGATAAAAATTAAAAAACTGTAAATTATCCAATGAAGTGATACCTTAAGTAAAAAAAAAAAATAAAAATATTAAGCATATTCTGTAATATTTATGTATGTCCCAGTGTTCATGCTAATAATTTATTTTGTCCCACATATTAAATCTAAGAAAAACATTTTTATAATAATAAAAGTAATGCACCTATATAATATGTATACAGTGTGATCACGATAAGTGGAAACACTCAATAACTATGTGCAGGTTTCATATATTTCAATTCTGCTTTTTCGGCTAACTAATAAACATTATTATACACATTTTAAAATAATAAGACTATTTTTTTGACAGTTAACTTTGCGCATGCGCACAATAACTTTTTTTTTTTTAAATGGCATGATCCATTTTAGATCACAAATTATTGTTTTTGGTACTTTTTAATGAATTTTAGTGGTTGAATTTCTTTTCTAAGTCAAAAAATGACCGAGTTATAGCAATTTGATTTTACGTTATTTGCATGGGTATAACAGATAAAATACTTAGTTCATAATAATAAAAATAAAAATAATTAATCCAATTTATGAAATACCTGTTTACCTATTGTGTTTATCTTTATTAAACTTATCTCAGTAATTGCATTATAATTATAATGTATAAATAATGTCATACAGGTATTTTATAATCTGTCATACCTGTGCAAATAACGTAAAATCAAATTGCTATAACTCGGTCATTTTTTGACTTAGAAAAGAAATTCAACCACTAAAATTCATTAAAAAATACCAAAAAAAATAATATGTGGTCAAAAATGGATCATGCCATTAAAAAAAAAAAAGTTATTGTGCGCATGCGCAAAGTTAACTGTCAAAAAAATAGTCTAATTATTTGAAAATGTGTATAATAATGTTTATTAGTTAGCCGAAAAAGCAGAATTGAAATATATGAAGCCTGCACATAGTTATTGAGTGTTTCCACTTATCGTGATCACACTGTATATACATTTATACATTGTTATTATATACCTATATACATTATTTTATTGAATGTAATTTTACGCAGAAAGGAAAATTCTAAAATTGTATGTTTCGTGTACAATAATAACAGGAACAATAATACTTTAGGGAGTACTAAGGAAAGTTTGAAAAAATGTATTAAAATGAAAAATATGAGTGACAATTTGAAAGTAACAACCCATAATAAAACACTAAGTAAAAAAAAAGTAGTAATTACAAATGAATATTAGAATAAATTAACTGCTTATGCATAAGACATTTTTTTTTACTATTCAATACTGTCCCGGTTTGATAATTTCAAAATCTGACAATCCTAACCATGTCTAATAAATCCAACTAAAAAAATAAAGTAACACCCACACATTAAAATAAGTGACTAAAATTATCTTTTCACTACATAAGAAAAAAAAATCAGCATTAGTTGTGATTCAGTCATGATTATATGTAGGGAACAGGGTATGTAGTAGCTTCCTCTGTGAATTTTTCCACCCTTTTTAATTTATACATTTTCAATTTTTAATTCTTAATTCACTTTTGATTAATTGTATTAATGCAATGCATTATCAGATGTGGAAAAGATAAATATAAATTACCAAAACACTGAACAATTAACTGAGGAAAATAATATTCCTATTCCTCGCATTATAAAAAGAAGAGTATCGTCTAAAAGAGATCAACATAAGCAAATCAACATTATTATTATCCTCTCCAAAAAAGATGAAATGAGAGTATGTGTGTATTATTGAAAATTAGAACAATAGATAACTAGATTAAATTTAAGATTTAATCAAGAAACATTAAAGATGATGGAAAGTATGGCTCATTTATTGAAATTATTAACCGAAAAAGGAGATATTTTTCTTCTATCTATAATGAAAACTTAATTTTAAAAATAATGTAAGAAATTTTGACTACGTTCTTAAAACAATAATTTTAACGTTTAAAACATTAAGACTCGCTGTTGATAGACATATAAAACTGTAAAATACCATTGTATATTACATAGTACAGTTACAAGTTTACAACTTATAATAATATAAATTAATCACTAATAAAAATATAAACATATATATTGCAGTACACTCATAATTAGTTCAATAAAATATTTTTGTATTATTCTTAAGTAGGTATTTTAAAAATAATTACTTATTTTCCTTATTTCGTATGAATTCTTATTTCATATGAAATAATTATTTTAAATTTCATAATTATTTAAATTATTAAATTATTAGTTAAGAATCTAAAATATCAGCTATTACTTTGCTATTAAGATGTTATGTGTAAGAAATATTACTGTAAAAACAAAAATATACATTATAATTGCATACACGCTTATCAGAACATATTGAAAACTACAGTTTATTTATACAAAATATAAACTACATTTATGTCTACATAGGTAAAAATATTCCGATTCAAGTTTTGAAAATACAACTGAACTTGTGAATTTTTATTTTTGATCATAAATTTAATAAAATTTTTAGGAAGAATTTGTCAGCGGGGTTAGAATAAAAGGTATAAAAAGATAATAGATTTAAGTACCTACGATAAAAAATTCCTTCTTAATTTTGTAGAAAATGTATTTAATTTAAATAAAGTTGGTGGACGTTAACATTATACAAACTTTGAAGGGTAAGCTACCCCAATCCCTTTTTAAAACACCGTTAAGAGAGATAATACAAATAATATTTGCTTGCTCCTCCTGTCACAAAGGTCTAAAACCACCTATTTTCATAGTATACTTTGTATCTTACCATGGATGTGAGCAAGAGCTTGCAAGTGGGTGAAGGTGTGTGTGTACATGCATATGTATTCCATTGAGTTCAAGGATATGTTTAGAATACTAAAATAAACACAATTAAATCTCACCATTTTTTTTTCTTGATAATTTAGGTAGTTTAGATTTCTGTTTTTTTATAAGATCAGTCAAATGTTGTGTTTTATTAGAAGGTACAGCATATACAATACTGACTCCACCATGATTACAAATAATGAATTCTTTAGAAGAACTGAGACAAGCTTCTAAGGATGGATATCCTAAATTCTTGTATGGTATTTGTGTGCCGGTCAATCTGAATAAATCACCTGTAACAAATACAAACATGCATTTATTAGGCATATACATTTACCTGGTTTTTACTTTCATTTATAAATTATTTGAAAATTAAAATTCATAAAGTTGATTTTTATATAGGTATGTAATTATTTGAAAAATTCATAGATTTTACCCACTAACTTATGTTTTCTAAAATACTCTCTAAAACATAAAAATGTTTAGCATGATATTGTATCAATCATATATAATATATGTTGTAACATATCAAAATCATATAAAATATTACAATTTATATTATTTTTTTTCTTGTGATAAAATAGTGTTTAGCACGTCTACATAACGAATTAAATAATATAAGGAGTAAACAAAATAACTATGCTTTATTATTCAAACACACAAAAAATATTTAAAAGAAATAAGAAATTTACATGATGTTCTGCTTGAATGTTAACACTCGACAAGACTCTGACTCTATTCTAACATGACTGGCCAAAAGGCAGGGGGGACGTGACACTGTTGTCCTTATTCTGCAGCAATGTGTATACTTATCAAAAAGAGTATACACAATATGACAAAGTGTCTCGTTCTCCTGACAATATTGAGTCATTTGTTAAACATTGTAAAAATTATACCATTTATATAAAATAGCAAGGGTTTGTAGACCCACTCTAATATGATACAAAATATTAATAATAGTATTAATATTGGTAGTGGGACACAACGTTAGAAATGAACATGTTACAGACATCAAATAGCATTACAACTGTGCATTTTTGTTTTTATACATCAAAAAAATTGTAGAAACAATACAACAATCATGAATAATAAAAGGGCAGGAAGCTATCCATTGATACAGATGAGAACCCTAGTCGGGAAATATTTTACATTGAACACCTAGATCAAGATCTCAATATCAGCATTTTTAAGACAGCATTGGGGGTTGTTAGGAACAATAATGGAAAATTTATTGGAGATTAGAAGGCTGGAGTGGAAAAATAATCTGATGTGAAATTTTTTATTTAGTAATTTTTCTAAATAATTTTTGACATTCTCAAAATCAGATCCTTATGAATAGAGTGATTGCTGACAACTACTAGGTCACAAATGTATATGTTGACATTTTACAAATGAGATGCTAAGTACAATAAAACATTTTAGAGTAATAATATGGTATATAAACTACTTTTACAAATACACAGATAAATAATCCGATTATTTAAAAATGATGACTTACTTTCTATTTGACTTAAAGGTATTCCATTTTTTACAGATGTGAGGCAGCTTCTCAACTCAAGCTCCCACTCAGTGTCACTCATTATGTCTGCAAAAATTTTAAGAATCTACAATTTATTTCATGTTACTTAAGTGTAAATCATAGAAAAAACTCATATACCTACCTGCACAATGATTGACACAATACAAAATAATAAATATAGTGCAAATTAATTGTCACAGGAGTAATTGATATTATATATAATAAAATAACTTAAAATTTATAAATTAAATAATGATAAACAATATAAAATTACATGTATCAAATATCACAAGCATTAAGGAATGGCAGTCAAACTTCAAAACTGTCAAAACAAGGTTTCTTATTAGTTAGATTAATTATTTTACAATTTCATTATTATATAATATATATTATATACTAGTATGTAAGCAGATAGGCTGCACTGGCATCAAGAGATTCATTATCTGAAACTATTTTTAGTAGGGATTTTATGAAAGATAAGGAGTGAATCTTATCGTGAAATTTTTCTTGAGTACCTATTGGCTATTACCATTGATTAATGATTACATAATATTATATTATATATATTATATATTATAGAATTATATTATAGAATGGATAGCTTTTTGTGCTTTACGGCGGCCCGGCGTCGTAGCACAGCGAAGTTCTCGCGAGATATATATATACAGGAAAACGGTCGTTTTTTTTCATTTTACATGCAACGTATATTATGGAGAACGGCCGAATTTACCAGTTTTTCGCTTTCGCAATACCGCGTCGACTTGAGAGTTGAGACCATGTGCGAATGCGCGACTCTGTTACTGGCAGCCCATAATTGCGTGTTGCCGCGCGGCAGTGCGGCACTACTGTTCATTAGTTCACCAATTCACCATCACCGGCATCACCATTCACAAGCGGTCGCACTGAAATACTGAATGCTGATGGTATCTCCTTCTAGCGTCATCTGGGCATAAATGCAGTTTAGCTCCCAAGCGATTTTTTGAATTTTTTTTTTTTCAAAATGTTTATTTTTACATTCTTAATTTGGTGGTGCTTTCAAAAAAAGTCGGTCAAACTTCTTTTGGAAGTTATGGGCAAAAAAGTTAAAAAAGATCGATTTTCCCAAAACACGTGTTTTTACTTAAAAATACCAAAAATTGACATTTTTTAATATA
This sequence comes from Therioaphis trifolii, assembly GCA_027580255.1. Taxonomy (NCBI): domain Eukaryota; kingdom Metazoa; phylum Arthropoda; class Insecta; order Hemiptera; family Aphididae; genus Therioaphis; species Therioaphis trifolii. The sequence goes on from CM050404.1 coordinate 48,365,460, forward strand.
TTTTTTTTTTAAATGTGAGTTTTTTCATGCTCAATAATTTAAAGCAATCAGAAATTACCTATCTCACTTACTTTTTATGTTATTGTTCATAAACCACGTAAAACTTTAGTATGAAGTTATTTTAAAAGTTTTCCCACATAAGTAACTCAAAATTTACATGAGTTATATGAGTCGTAACTTTTGAATAATTTTAACAATTGTGTAATATCCACTATAAATCTTTATTTTATTAAAATGCCTCTTGATTTCATCGATATGTAAGAGCTTTTTGAGCGAAAACACCAAGGAACCGTTCCTTTGGCAGTAATTGAAAAATTACAGTCTTGGACACTTATTGCCAAAAACAATTCAATAAAATGCAATCATGGTCATCCTCTTAAATTAAGTTTAAAAACAAATTTCATTGACGGATATGTGTGGAGATGTCGAGATTATTTCACGAATTCACATCGGAAAAAAGCGAACGTAGCTGCGGAGCGAAACGACGCCCAGTGTCAAAATAGCGCAAACAATCTATAAAAAATGGATTTTTCTTTTTAATTTTCTGCTCTTAACTGACGTAGATCCATGTTATGGAGTTCCCCCATATAATATTGTTTATATTTTATATATAAACAGTTTGAGATCATGTGTATTTTTTGCAAGGTAAAATGCGATGTTTATGTTTCTTTAAGAAAAAATGCCTTTTTCCATCAGTCACATTTGTCATTGTATGCAGCAATTGTAAGTTTTACATATTTATGGACAAAAAGCGTATCTTTATCGTTCCTTTCTGGAGAATCAGAAATGATATTACGGCACGAAAAAATTGGTAGTTATGGCCTTTGATGTTTAATAATATTTTTTATTTGACTAATATTTCAACAAAACAATTAGGTGGAGTCGGTAAAATAGTCGAGATCGATGAGTCGAAATTTGGTAAACGGAAATACCATAGAGGGCATGCAGTAGAGCAGCGGTTCCCAACCTCGGGTCGCGACCCAAATTAGGGTCGCAGAGATTTTCATGGTGGGTCGTGAAAACATTTCTTACGATTTACATATTATATTTTATAATTTTATAATTCTAATTCCGGAAAAAAAATTCCCGAAATATTCTGAAAGTAAAATTATCGATTCATGATCTTGCAATTCAGCCAGAACTTTATTCAATACTTCAAGACGTAGGTAATTCAAATTATCAATTTTATAAAAGCAAGAGCACTAAATTCAAGAATATTCCATGCCATGTGTGGCGAGATTAAATCACAGTTTGTGCATTTATTTTATCACTCATATGTACGTTTGCTTTCCTGTGGAAAAATTCTTACTCGTGTTATATCTTTGCGTTTAGAAATACAAATTTTTCTAACGGAAAAAAACACTCATTTGCTGATAAATTCTATGACGATTCATGGGTTACTGAATTGGCTTTTTAAGTGATATTTTTGGATGGTTAAATGAGTTGAATACTGAGATGCAAGGAAAGAATAGGAAAATGGTCGATATTGGTGAAAAAAATCACCATTCCAGCAAAAGCTCGCACTTTGGCGAAAAAAACTTGATCAAGGAAAAATTTCCACATTTCCCCTTTTAAGTGAATTTCTTGAAGATTCAACAAAAGTTACATTAAATGACTCAACATTACTGCTTCAAGAGTACTTGAAAAAATTACAGTTAGAACTCGATCGATATATACCGTATAACGTAGAGCTCAGTAAATACAGTTGAGTGAGAAATCCTTTTGAAGTTTCTGTTCACGAAGTTGGCGAAGATATTTGCGGGTTCCAAGAAGAACTTCTTGACCTTCACGCTAGCCAAGCCTTAAAAGAAAATTTTTCCAGTGTGTGTTCGACGAAATTTTGGGCACAGCTAAAAAACAAACCTATTTTATGGGGTCGCCAAAAGTTAAATTTAAAATTTAAGGGTCACGCTCATAAAAGGTTGGGGACCGCTGCAGTAGAGGGGCAATGGATATTTGGCAGTATACAGCGGGATAATGGAGCATGTTTCCTTATCCCTGTTGGCTGTTGAGAAACGAGATAAGGAAACATTACTCGCAATAATAAAAGAGTGGATATTACCTGGAACTGAGATAATAAGTGATTGTTGGAAGGTGTGTAATATTAAACTATTATTCCGTTTCACATTTCTATTATATCTAATTATATTACAGAGCTATGATTGTTTGGAAGATGAAGGGTTCAAGCATTTAAGGGTGAATCATTCTGTAAACTTTAAAGATCCGATTACAGGCGCCCATACCACAGAATAAATGAAATTTCATTTATTCTGTGCCCATACTAACACTGTGGAAGGTATGTGGAGACATGCGAAAGCTTCGCTATCGCAATACTCCCGTAAAAAATATTTTTATGGTAGTTACATGGCTAAATTTATGTTTTAAAAAAAATGTTGTATATTAAATTTAGACCCTGTTGTTGAATTTTTTCATCTAGCTGGTAAGTTATATGACCCAAACAAATATAATAATGATGCACTCGTTGTACCTATCTGATGATTATAATGACGAGGATATTGTAATAATATAATAAAAATAAAATTACTGACATCTTATTTATTTAATTAATTCCAAAACCTATTACTTTCAAACCATAAAAGATAAATCAATTCTGATTTGACCAAAAACTTCTTTATAATGTACCGCACCGAATTAAAAAATAAAAATCCAAAAAGTAAATTTTGAGTTACTTATATGGGAAAACTTTTAAAATAACTTCATAATAAAGTTTTACGTGGTTTGTGAACAATAACATAAAAAGTAAGTGAGAATTGAGATAGGTAATTCTGATTGCTTTAAATTATTGAGCATGAAAAAACTCACATTAAAAAAAATATATATTAAAAAATGTCAATTTTTGGTATTTTTAAGTAAAAAACACGTGTTTTGGGAAAATCGATCTTTTTTAACTTTTTTGCCCATAACTTCCTACGTGCACAGCGAGTCGTCGTTCATGGCTGTCGGCCGTTATGGCGTTATCGTGATATCTAAAATTCTGGTGACCGACGATGACAAAAATATTTAATTTAAGTATCGCTGGCCGCACATAGGTGTATACTGAACGCCGCGCGTGATTATTCTTTTTTTTTTTTAATATAGGTATTAAGTATTATAATATCAGTGACTGACGAACGGACTGTAGACCAACGACAGATTGCTGAGTCTGTCTTCGCCTTTTGTCAGTCCGGATTTCAGTTGTCCACACTTTAAACTTAATGCGATTCTCCTGCTTCGGAAAAATAGCTGAAACCCCCCACAAAAACTTCGGAGAAGTAAAAAAGGTCTTCTATGCTTTACTTTAAAATATTGGAGTACTTGAATTATGAGGTAAATAAAGAATGGACATCAACCTCAAAATTCTGTGCCTGGAAGACAAAGTGCCATAACGTGAGAAAAAAAAAGTTAGAATTTCTCGATAAATAAAGAAGTGAAACCAAACCTCAAAATTCTGTGCTGAAACTTGAAAAGTGAACATGCAAAAAAAATTATACGACATGAAATTGCACAACACTTTTAACTACAAAAAAAAATTGCACAGAACGAAGTGCATCCTTGGACATGCGAATTTCGGGGTACAAATATGGAACGTTCTGTTCAATTTTTTTACAAACCTTATTTGAAAAAATTGATTATTTTCACATCAAAACTCCAACTTAAAATATGTAGAAAAAAAATAAAATAATCAATCCAATTTTAAAGAAACTTGGGATATTCATAGATTAATATGTTTCAAAAATTTTAGAAAAACAAAAGGTCTACTAAATTTAGTATTCAAAATTTAAAAGATTTTAATTTTAAAAAATACGTTCTTTGTCCCATGGCCCATGGGGTATTCTGTGCTCTTTGGACGAGTTAAAGAGGAACGAGTGTATTGAATTTCAAAGAAATGATAGATAATTTCTTTAGTAAAACGATTCTGAGCAAAGCTTCAGAATTAAAATATACCATTTGTATGGACCTATTTCTTTAAATAAATTGTTAAGTTGAAAAGTGACATAAAAAAAATTGTATTATAATTTACTTAAACACTTATAAAAAAAATCTGGGTTCACGGTTTTTTAAATTTTTTCAGGATCGTTAGAGAAGTGTATGAGTAAAGTCATATAAAATTTTCAAAAAAAGTCAAATATTTTTTTTTATTAAAATAGAAAAATTTACAATTTGTAACATATGTACAATAAGCAAATAGGCTAAAAATAGAATAGTATTTACATCACATGACTAATATGAGGAGGCAGGCTGTCCAGTGACAGTACCCTCAGGTGGCATTTAGGTTAGGTATTTAATAAATCCCTGCACCAACGTCTTTTTAACCGACGAGGAGGGTTTTCAGGCAAGTTTACTCTACCTTGAATGGCAATAAGTGGGTTGGCATGAGGAGCTAGTTTTGAGTGGAATTTTTTATAGTGGTTGGATGCAACTTTGTTTATGGATTCATTGTTAAGATCATTTAGGAGTGAGTTGTTGGAAACGTACCAAGGGGCGGAGGTTAATAAACGGAGGGTAATTGATTGAAATGCCTCAATTGTTTTTATTTGGGATGCTTTGGCACAACCCCATATCTGTATTCCATAGGCCCAAATGGGTCTTAACAAGTCAAATATTTAAAACTTTATTAGAAATGAACTTTTAAAAACAAGGTATTTTCAAAGTTCTATTTTTAGTCCAAAAGATGTCAATTTTTTTTAAGACTATTTTTCAAGTATCTAGTAATACATCAATAATGTATGGTGAAAATTTCAAGTTTCTAGCAAAGTAGCAACATTACTTTTGGAGTAACGACGAAATTATTGAAGTTGATTTGATAAAGTGTCATTTATGGCGAATTTCGCTGTTTTTCCGGTCACCTGGAAAAACTATTGAGATGAGAGCTTAATTAATCCTCAAAGTACCATCTACATCGAATTACCGATCTACGGAGTTGCTGGTTGAAACTTTTAGACAAAGATAAGTTGGTAAAAAAATAATAAAATAAATATCAATGTTAAAACCATAAAATCGTTCGCTTCACTCAGAATCGAAAAGTACATACCTACTTTGCACCATGAGGTATCCTTTGTTCCTCGGACAATATAATGGTGAAGGGTGTAACATTTTAGAGAAATGATTAATAATTTCTTAAGTTAAACAATTAAGAGCAAATCTTCATAAGTTAAGAATTTAAAATTACCATTCATATATTTTATCAATTTTCGTCTAATTTTCGATTTATTCCTAATCTACCTAATCTAAATAGTAGAGACTGATTTACAGATTTTTGGGCCAAGGACTTTGATAAAAAGAGGCCTCATATAAAGGTATCATAATTAGTTCACTCAAAAATGTTTAATTTATTTTATTTATGTAAAAAATAAGTTATTGTATTATGTTTCACATGATTACATTGATTTTTTCCTAGTCTAGAGCAAACTCATCAATGATCTCATTAAATGTTTTAGTTATTTCTTATTCCACTGTTAATAATGACAGATAATCAAGCCTATCTTGGGATAAGCACAGGCACGGCTCCAGGGGAGGGCTAGGTGGGGCTCTAGCCCCCCCAAAAAACAGTTCAGCCCCTCCATCAGCCCCCCCACTGAAAAATATGTACGATGTAACAAAAAGTCACATTAAATTATTTTTAAAAGAGCTACATAATAGAAATTATGAAGTATACTTTTTAAATATTTATATAGTTTATATAAATACTTTCATATAACCGAAATTTTGTGTTTTAAGTTTTTGACGTTATAAAATTTTAAAATACTGAGATGATATTATTATTATTCATACTTTATACTTATTACTTAACAGTTTAATGTTTATACGGGCGTGCGTTATCGCGTCCGTATCAATGTATCAACGCCTAACATAGTCTATTTTTAAATAGGTATCAAATGTTAATAATATTATATTATTACATTTAGACACTCCTTGGATTGTATATTTGTTTAATATTATGTTACTGATAATTATTGTATTTTATTTTTAAACCATTTGGGACATTTCATTAGAATATTACATGACGTCATTTTTGTTTTATTTATTATGTTTATCCGTATACACTATAGTACTATACACCACACCGCCAAGTGCCAACGTGTTACGTGGTTAATAAGACGTTAGTATATTTGAGTGTCGTGTACGTGTATGTTTATTCGTCGTGAGCGTTATTTGGTTTTTGTTTGATTTGTTTTTCTAATATAGTAATGTCTAATATGAGTAAAGACAATAGTAATAGTAAAATAAGAAAAATCGATTCATTTTTTGGACCAAGTTCACATGCAGTAAAGGCTGTGACAGAAACAGTAAACAAAAAATTGAAAATTGAAAATGAAACAGAAAATGAAGAATGGGAAGTAAAAAGCAATTATGACAGTAGTATTGATACTGATAATTCATCAGATTCAGATGATTATCAACAGTTAAACGATCTACAAGAAACAAAAAACCTTGATCCAGAACACTTACATCAAAAACAGGTAATTGAAATTCAAACGGAAATTATATCTAAAATAGGACCTAGTGATATAACACATATAGTTAGTGATCAGCCCACACAACCAATTTTAAAAAATTATCCACAATCTAAATTTGGAAAAGAATGGAGACAATTCCGCCCCGAATGGTTTAAATCATATCCTTGGCTTGAATACAGTATATTAGATAATGCTTGTTATTGTTTTCCTTGTAGATTTTTTTCTTCTAACTCTGATAATTCACCGTTTTACAAAATTGGATTCAAAAATTGGAAAAAAGCTCTGGATAAAAATGCAGGAATAAAAGGCCATAATAAATCTTGTATACATAAAACTTGCATGATGAAGTGGGAAGGGTATAAAAATTCCAAAAAAACAAAATCAATTTTATCAACATTAAATGAGGCAAATATATTTTTAGTTAAAGAAAATCGGTACTACATATCAGTTATAGCGGAAATATTATTGTTCACGGCCTGTCAAAATATTGCGCAACGAGGTGACAATGAAGGGTCAGAAAGCCTCAACAGAGGAAATTTTTTAGAACTTCTAGAACTTTGTGCTAGGAGAGACACAAGATTTAAAGCTAAAATAGATATATTACCAAAAAATGCGAAATACACTCATCATACTATTCAAAATGATTTATTTTATATAATGAGTAAATTAGTTTTAGAAAATATTGCAAAAGAAGTTAAAGAAGCCAAATATTTTGCTATTCTTGCAGATGAGACAAAAGACATAAGCAAAACTGAGCAGTTATCTATTATGGTTCGTTACTACCACAATAACTCAATGAATGAAAGATTTTTAGGGTATGTTCCTTGTAATGAATTAAATGCGAAGGCTCTTTTTAATTACATAAATAAAACACTATCAGACTGTGGAATAGATATTAAAAACTGTATAGCTCAAACATATGACGGTGCATCTGTAATGAGTGGTAAACAAAACGGGGTTAGGTCAATTTTTCAACAACACGTTCCTCAAGCGCTTTACACACACTGTTTTAATCATAGATTAAATTTAGTTATAGTTGATGTATGTAAAAATATACCTGAAATAGATAAATTTATTACTCTACTTCAACAATTGTACAACTTTGTTAGTAGGTCAACTGTTCATACTAAATTCTTAGAACTTCAAAATAAATATTTACCAAAAAAAGAAAATATGGAATTAAAAAGGATTTGTGAAACTAGATGGATATGTCAAATTTCTGCTTGTATCGCTGTAAAAAAAACATTTTCAGTGATATTACTTTTATTACATCAAATAAGCCTAGAAACCAAAAGTGAAAAAGAAATAGAAGCTAAATCACTATTATTTCACATTAATTTTGAATTTATATTTTGTCTCTATTTATTTTGTGATACACTTAGTGAGATAAAAATTGTGTCAGATTATTTACAAAAGCCAGATTCAGATTTGGGTTCTAGCTGTCTACTAGTAGAATCATTAATTAATTATCTTATGGAATTTAGAAATACATCAAACAAATTTGAAGATCTTTTGAAAGAAGTTGAATTATGTGCACGAAAAAATAATATTCCACTCCCTAGTGAAACAATTAAAGAAACAAGATTCCGCAAACTTCCTAAACAGTTTTCATCATATCTAACTGAAGTAGTGACTTCTGAAAGTAAAAAAATTAGTAATAATAACGATATAAAGACAATGATTTTTTTTCCAGTCCTTGATAGAATGGTTAGTGAACTCAATAGAAGATTTTCAGACAATAATTCGATTTTGACAGGTATCAGTTCCCTCAACCCAAAATGTGACTCATTTTTAAATTTTTCAAATATTAAACCTTTAGCTGAACACTATAAGTTAGATATAGAAAGCTTAGAATCAGAATTAAAACTAGTTACAAAAGTTATCAAACGACATGAAGTTGAAAACAATATTCAGATAAAAACAATACTTGATTTAATGCAGTTACTTGAAAAATATAAATTAGCTTTTTCTGAAATGTATATACTTTGTATTATTTCCATTATCATTCCACCATCTAGTGCTGGAGTTGAAAGAACTTTCTCCAGTTTAAGACAAATTAAAAATTACATGAGAAACAAAATGACTAACAAGAGGCTCACAAATATAGCAATTTTATCTATAGAGAAAAAAATTGCCAAGAATTTAGATTTAGAAGTTGTTGTTGATAAATTTGCAGCTATACACAAAAACCGAAGAATATTATTAATTTGAATATTAATGTTTGTTGTATACAAGTAAAAATATGTTCAGTTTACTTATTATTTTCAAAATGTTTAAATAAAATAATAATATTGTACACATTTCTAATTATAAATTTTGTTTAAATGTATACTTAATAATTTAATATAAAAAGGATTTCTTAAAAGTATCTATATTTTAATGTACTTATAAACTATTATAACCTCTAACATTCAACAAAAAATATGAATTACCTAACTTTAATGTGTACACTAAAAACAAATTATTTAAAAATGTATTTGATTGCAAATTTAAAATCTATTAATTAAATATTAGGTAAATAGATAATCACCAATTTTCATTATAAAATATATTATTCCTGCTGGTATTGGTGCAATACTGTCAACTATTTTTTATATGGTACATTAGCAGGTATAGTGTGGAATATCAATATTTAGTTTATTTAATATATTTGTCACTACTAAATAAATTCATGAACTAATTAAATTTATTTTAAATTATAACAATTGAATAATTGATAAAGTTTGAAGGAATAACAATTGTGGCTTTTTATAAATTAACCTAATAGTATTGCCTAATGAGAAAAATTATAATTATTTACTACAATTTTAATCAAATATGTTTTTTCATTTGTAAAATTATTATTTAATTTATTTATTGAGTACTAATTATTGGATCAAAATAAAGAAACAAAGGTAGGTATCCCATATTATACAATTTGAGTCAAACCAATTTATCTGTTCATTACTAAATGTAAATAGGTACCTACAATTATTTTAATTTATATTTATGAAATATAGGTAAAAGAAGTACCTATAACCATTCGGCATTCAGTAACTGTCTAAGATGCGTAGTATTAAAGTAAAATTATATTTGTGGATCATTATTTATCATCATTATGTAGTTGTTAAACATTTTTAACTGTTCAAAATTGCATACCTTCATATTATTTAATTAGAGCTTAGAATATAAAAACTTGTGTACTACATAACTAATAGTTATATTAGGTTGTATGATACGGTATTATTTATATTTTATTTAAATAATCTGAGTATTTTCTGAAAAAACCTTAGCCCGTGTAAAAAAAACGTTTGACCCACTCTGCCCCCCCTGAAAAAAAATTCTAGTGCCGTGCTTGGATAAGCATGATCTCAATTGAGATTTCACTGGTCTGAATGCTGTGAATAAACGTTTACTGCTACAATATGCACAAGACGTCGTTAAATCGATTTGTAACACCGTATCAATGTTGAGAAATGTATGTTTGATCTTAGGTATTTAAGTTAGTATTAAAGATCATCTATAGTCTTATCGTTAAAAAACGACGTGTTTAACTCTTGGAATTGTAGCACAAGGTCAACAAACTTATTTATCCAAGTCATTGGAAAAAAGATCCAATAAACTTTATAATATCTTCTTTTTTCATATTGCTTTTGAACAAATATTAAACTTTTTTTTATTTCTAAGTAAGCATGTTTGTGATGTTGACTTTAACGCTAAACAATATTTGTCTGACTTAAATCTTTCACACAAAACTTACCACCTTCGAGGGAAAGAAAAAAAATCATATAAAGTTTGAACAACACCAAAATAGTTAACTGTTGTAGTGCTTTATAAAACTGCATTTACTCCTGTTAAATGTATAGAATATGCAACACATGGGGCAAAGTCTGCTGAAGGAGATAACTCTTTAATGCAGGCTTGGAGTCCAGTAGATTTTCTAGACATACCTATTAGCAGCTGCCATATGACTGATCCAAGACCAACAGTTCTTTATGTCAAGTCCTACTTTATCACACAAATATCTTATAGTTTAAACTAAATATTCTGCTGTGTGACCATGAATGTTTTCAATTTTAATAAAATGTACAAAAATGTCACCATTTTGATTTTCATCAACATATCTCAATATGTATGCCATATTATGATCATTACGAGTTGTTAGGAGTAGAATCACAGTAATTCCAAAAAATAAATAAATAATTATCTAAAGCTATTGACCACAGTTCCAGGTTATTAGGTCCATCGTATAGATAATTATAATATGTGATATTATAATGTTAAGATGATTTTTATCTTTCTTTTTTTTTATTTTACTATTATATAAAAAAAAAAAAATATTATGTGTTGCGTTAAATTAATTATAAAATTTTATTATTCAAAAACCTTATGAACTAACAAAAAATATGTGGCCGCTCCAAATTGGAGACCAGGTGACTGGTCACCCAGGTATTCACCAAAATCAGGCACTGCGGCAATAGTAAACATTTAAAATTTAGGTATGCACAATTAGCGTTTGTCTACAGTAGACATAATAATATAAACTTCAACTGTTAAAATATTGATAATTTTGTTTTTACCTAAAATGTATACAAAAATCAAAATATATTTTCATAACATTATAATATGTTTTATACTTGCAGTATAATTTGGAATAACGACCAAAAGTATTAAAATGTAGTAATATAGTAAAGGTGAATAATAAAAATAAAAAAAATCCATGCATTTTATATTATGTTACATTTGAAAGTGATGAATTAATGCGGTATGTCTTTACTTTAAATACAATATAATTAAAAAAGTATTCAAAAGCTATGGTGAATTGTCCAAGTCCCAAGATCTCTATAATAAGATTATCATAATTCATAAGTATGTATTTACATTTTACAACTATATAAAATGAGAAATCATTCACAAATAATTTATGAAAATGTCTTTCTTAAGTACCATAAGTTATGCTCAATATAGTTAGTTTCATGAAATTAAGACTAGAGCAGATCAGATTATGTTTATTTTCATCGAAATGAGGATATACTAATGTTAAATTTCTTATATTTGTTTAGCTTATAAGAACTGTTTTAAACACAAAGTTATGACTTCATCCAGATTCATTTCATTTTCATAAACAAATAAAATAGTATGTAATATTTAAAAAAAAAACTCATTCAGTAAGTACTCTCGATAATACAGGATGTCTGATGAGAAAAAAATTCAACAGCAAAAGCGTAATTTAAAAAATATTTTAACAAAACATCAAGGATAATTATTTCATACCGTATAAAAAATCCATAACTGGCTTTAATAATGTACTACGATTATTGATAGAAAGAAATCTTTAAATCTTTAAACATAGAAAACACTGTGTTTATTCTGTTCTCTATTAATAAATTTGATTCTAATGTTAACTCAATATCAATACATGAATGCAATAATGACAATAATTGCAATTCGATTAATTGTAAAAAAATTAATAAAGTTCTTAAAATAAGATATTTTAGACTAATTATTGATAATAACTTGAAATGGAACCTACATGTTAATAATCTATTAGGTAAACTCTGATTTATAACATATATGTTCAAACTAAAAAAAAAAAATCCAGTGCAAACAATGAGATTAGTTTATTTTGCTATATATCAATCCGACTTTTAGTACGGTTTATTAGTATGGGGTGGCCTACGAGACAATATATTAAACCTTCTAAAAATTAATCAAAATTACATTGTTAGAATTTGCTTGAATAAGTTTAGTTCCCTACAAGGATCAACATTTGAAAATTATAAAGAATTAGGGATCTTGCCAGTAAGACAATTATATAAAAAAATATCAATTATATTCATTATTAAACATCTTAATATCGATAAGTTACATAATGATAATTGTCATAAAAGAGATATTGGAAATATGATCTCGCAGTAAAATATACAAATAAATCCTTTGGGCAAGCATTTGTAGATTACCTAGGCCCGACTAATTATAATTGTATGCCTCTGGATTTTAAAAGGATGATTATAACATATGAAAAATTAATATGAAAGGATTACTTTATAAATATATATTTTTAGATCTGAATAATAATGTATCTTAATATTATATCGTAAATATAAATTACAGAACAGCTATTTATAATATAATATAATGTATAACATTGTATTTGAATGCTTAAATGTTGTAACAAGTAAACTGATTATTAAATTATAAATGTTAAAACTTTGATTCATGTTTCTATGTTGAAAAAATTATGTACGTATATTATAAGAAATTAATAATTATTAATTGTATTATTAATTTTAACTAACTCCCTACCACCATCACAAGCCCTAGATTACAGTAGGTAGGTAATCAAAACTGTATTGTTAAACTTGTAATTGTTAATCTGTAATCAATTATTTTTTTGATTTCTTAAGTAACAAAAATAAAAAAAATAAATAAAAAATCAACCAAAACAATCAATATAAGACTTACACATTTTTAAATAGTTAAATTGTACCCAATAATAATTTTAAAGCAGTTGATAGATGAAACTAAGAAGTATTATATTATAATACCTACTACTTAATTTTAAAAGAGTTTACATCAAATATTGAGCATGAGATATTTTATTTTATAATACCTATCTCTTGACAAAGTTTCACAGTTACTATTTTTTTAAATAAACTTAAAATATAGTGATTATGGTAAAATTATGATATACATTATTTTAAATATATAACCATTGTACTTGGATTACATAAATGAAATTAATGATACATAAATAATATTAACAAAACTTGTCTTCTTTTCAACTTTTTATTTTTATATTAGAAATGTCCTATGTTATCTTTTTTGTAATGTTAAGACTACAAGGTATGAATAATGTATTTTCTTTAATTAAATGGAACTAATTTCTAAACACACACACACACACATCAAACTGGGTTATTACTAAAACACAAATAATTATTTAATTTAATGAATTTATTTTATTTAGTAAACATAAAATACATTTTTCAATATTTATTTAGTTATTTTAGATTAACTTAAATTTTGTTGAATCCTGCTATATAATGAAATACTTTTATTTAAGCGTTATAATTTGTTATAAGAAATTTACCAAGTATTATAAATTACAAATATTCACAGCTATAAAAATTAAGGCGACTTTTAATGCTTTAAACATTTTTCATTAGGTTCTAATAAATCAAATCACCCTATATGACTTTATATGTAACTATAAAAGCCAGACAAACTCGATACAATTTTAAGTAAGTATAAATGTATGAAAAGTATGTTTTTTTTTTCTAATTTAAAAATATTATATAGAGTGCATTTGTCATAAATTCTAGATAAATCACATAAGTTGACCTACCTATCTACCTATAGCATAAATTATATAATTAAACCTCAAAAATAGCAAACATGTAGGATTAATGTATCTAATAATATTATATATTAACAAAGTAAGAATTAAAAAACAAGAAAAAAAAATAGGGTCTGTAGACAACTATAATGTGGGTATACTGCTTAAGAACAAGTATAGAATCGTTGTGTTCATAGTCTCGTAAGGACCATAGCCTTTATAACATTCATTCGGAATGTTAACGCCCGCAGGGGATTACTTTTAAATCCACGGTGGATAAATGGTTTCGGAAGATTTCGACGGGCATTTCTGTTCGCTATCCACTGATTAGGAATTTCCACATCACCTTGACCTACAAATAGGCACCAGGTGGAGAGGTCGTTCTGTAGACCTGACTCTTTGTAGAGTTGGCTGTCAAAAAAGACAGCGGAACCAAAGACAGCTGGGCCGTCATTGGATAGAGATGTAGCGAGTTGCTCACCACGGAGGCAATTAATGCCTTGAGCCGGCATTGGTCTCGTAACCACACGTTGTGACAACGCTCCGACTTCAGACAGAGTAGCGAATACTACTTTTGTATTCTTGAATGACTTGGTATTGGCTAAGACACTTGAGATGCGACATAAGAATTCAAAATTGAATCCTACAGTTGGAGGGTAACTCGGAAAGTTAGCCTCGGTGATTGAGCAGTCAAACGCTAAGTTCTTCGCCCCTTGGCGACGTGTGCCGAGAGGGCGGAAACCTAGCAGATTGGCTGTGGGCTGAAGCCCACGGTAAGTCACTTGTGACTGATAACGCCCAGGAGCATTATTGCTCAATGCTGAGCAAACGGCCTCAGAGAGGACGCCTAGGCAGGGGATCTCTTCATAGAGATTATGCACGGCGTCATCAACTCCCGCTCCTGGCGGGAGGCATAAGCCGTAGTAACCACCCCTCTGATTAATGACGTGAGTCGGAAGGGGAGGAAACGTAGGGTAGAGGCGTGGTCCAATGTCGGACGTGACATTCCCTAGCTGACGCACTTGAAGAAGTATCGGCTCAGGGAGCACGAATGGTGTGGTTTGCGTCAGTGTGAGCAGTTCGCGCTCCTCATCCGTGATAGGTTGGGATGGGTGATAGAATTGGTTCTTCTGCTTGAGAGTAGTAAATCTTAACCACAGCATAGCTGTGGTATAATAATCCAGATACTCTGGAAGGAGTACTTTCGTCAGCGAAATGTCGTCAGTAGTCAACACCGCGTAGGTTTGCCGAGCGATTTCTATCGCTGCCGGTGCTGATGGAGAGAATATCTCATACTTCTGACGGGATACCGACATACCTGTAGCAAATAATGAGTCGTCCGCTGGGCCACTGGCAAGCGGTAGCTTGGCCGGGGCACCCCGGACCGATGGGCCTTTCGGCTTGTCGGTGGCTTTGCGGGCTGGGCCTGGCCATGCATTTGTCGCACGCGGGTTGCGCTGATTCTCAGGTCTTCCCAGGTAAGCAGTACGGGGTTGCGAGCGGCGAGCTGGGTGCACATTCTGTTGCTCAAGCTGATCAGACATTTTCCGGTTACAAGTTTTATGCCGATAAGAATTATTCTACTTATTGGAGAATTAGTTGTCAAGGGAATAGTACTAAAAAAGTAAAAAGAAGTGTTTTAAACAAAATAATTGTATGTGGGGAAATTGTCTTTAGACTTTAGAATTTAGATAATCTGCGCGGACTTCGCTCTCAACACGACACGGTAAACAGTTGCCGCCACTGATTTTTTTTTGCATCCGATAATTTTATTGTTATGAAAATACGAGAATTCGAAAGCTGTTTGTACGTTATTACAATTTTGAAGTCTGGTGACCCTGCAGTTGCGATTGTGCATTGCATAGACGTATAATAGAATTCTATTATACGTCTATGGTGCATTCACGCAGTGAGGTTGTGCGTTCTTTTGATAGTATTATCACAGAATAGATGAAAAATGAAATCTATTTGATCAATTCTGTGGACTGTGGTATTATTGTTATTTGTTACAGTCTTAATTACAGTTATTACAGCTATGAGCTATGTCATCTACAAATACTCTAAATTGTTCCACTTGTTCTACTACGTTCGCTGAACTAGATATGCCCGTTAAATGCGATGGATGCAATTTAGTATTTCATACTAAATGCACCGGTCTATCGGCGATTGAAATAAAATGTCATTCTAAAAATTCGTTATTTAAAATTCTTTTGTGAATCCTGCAATAATGGATTACGAGATATTCCAGAATTACAAATTTTAATAAATCGTTTGCTAAGTGAAGTTAATGAACTTAAAAATCAAAAAAATTATATTAAAAATGTTTCAAATTGTTCCGAAGAATATGACTTCTAATATTTTGTACTCCTATTAAATGTATTGAATATGCAACACATGGGGCAAAGTCTGCTGCAGGAGATAACTCTTTAATGCAGGCTTGGAGTCCAGTATATTTTCTAGACGTATTAGCAGCTGCCATAAGACTGACCAAGACCAACAGTTCTTTATGTCAAGCCCTACTTTATCACACAAATATCTTATAGTTTAAACTAAATATTCTGCTGTGTGACCATGAATGTTTTCAATTTTAATAAAATGTCACCACTTTCATCAACATATCTCAACATGTATGCCATATTATGATCATTACGAGTTGTTAGGAGTAGAATCAACAGTAATTCCAAAAAATAAATAAATAATTATCTAAAGCTATTGACCACAGTTCCAGGTTATTAGGTCCATCGTATAGATAATTAAAATATGTGATATTATAATGTTAAGATGATTTTTATCTTTCTTTTTTTTTATTTTACTATTATATAAAAAAAAATAAAATATTATGTGTTGCGTTAAATTAATTATAAAATTGTATTATTCAAAAACCTTATGAACTAACAAAAAATATGTGGCCGCTCCAAATTGGAGACCAGGTGACTAGTCACCCAGGTACTCACCTAAATCAGGCACTGCGGTAATAGTATACATTTAAAATTTAGGCATGCACAATTAGCGTTTGTCTACAGTAGACATAATAATATAAACTTCAACTGTTAAAATATTGATAATTTTGTTTTTACCTAAAATTTATACAAAAATCAAAATATATTTTCATAACATTATAATATGTTTTATACTTACATAATTATAATACCTACTAGTTAATTTTAAAAGAATTTACATCAAATATTGAGCATGAGATATTTTATTTTATAATACCTATCTCTTGAGAAAGTTTCGCAGTTATTATTTTTTTAAATTAACTTAAAATATAGTGATTATGGTAAAATTATGATATACATTATTTTAAATATACAACCATTGTACTTGGATTACATAAATGAAATTAATGATATATAAATAATATTAACAAAACTTGTCTTCTTTTCAACTTTTTATTTTTATATTAGAAATGTCCTATGTTATCTTTTTGTAATGTTAAGACTACAAGGTATGAATAATGTATTTTCTTTAATTAAATGGAACTCATTACTAAACACACACACACACACATCAAACTGGGTTATTACTAAAACACAAATAATTATTTTATTTAATGAATTTATTTTATTTCGTAAACATAAAATATATTTTTCAATATTTATTTAGTTATTTTAGATTAACTTAAATTTTGTTGAAGGCTGCAATGTCAACACTTTGAACCTAAAAATAAAAATGTAGTATTAGAAGTTAATCTAATTAAACAATAATTTAAATAAAACAGTTTAATGTTACTTCGTTATAATTTATATAAAATTTTTACTATTATATTAAACATACATAATCTTCAATTTCTTGCAGTGTCTCTTGTAGCCAATCAATGGACACCTTTTCATCTTCAACAACACAACTGATTTGAAGTTTGTGTATTCCATAAGCTAATGGAACTAATTTAGCTGAAATAACAAATTTCATTTTTAAATTAAAATATATATATATATATTTTTTTTATATTTCTAGTAATTTAATTTTTACAAGTTGTAATTAATATAAATGGAAGATAAATAAATTTTAACTATACATAAAAATACAAGACATATTTTTATCTAATATTTGAACAACGCATGGAACAATTTAATTAAAATGTTGATAAAACTGTCTTGGTTAAAATATAAATTTTTTTTGAGTTATCCTCAATATTTATAACTCAATGTACTCATTACTAACATAAAGAATTGGGGAAGAATGTAAATTTCATCTCGGCAATATAAGAACAAATTACAAGAGGTACATAAGACATTTAAAAACAATATGGGGAATACATTAGGGCATGTTTGTATTGATACTCGTATTTTTGTATAGTTCTTTAAAAACTTTGAAAACGTTAAAAAGCACCTTATATTATGTAAATAAATGTTTTATCTTAAAAAACATTGTTTTTTAAAATTATAACTTGATATATTAATGACAATAAGATATTTATAAATAATACTTAAACATGAATAATATTATAATAAAATATAACATAAAATATTATCCATGAAAAAATTTGTTAAAAATATGAATGAAAATTATACTTAATTTAAAGATAATTATGGTTATCATTAATCTTAATTATTTCAGTAATTTTATAAATATTGTACAGTAAAGAATACTTAAATGAAGTGGGCATATATTGTCTGTCAAAAGTAACTAATGAAATACAAAAATTTGATATGAAAATAAAAAATTTTACTTACATGCACCCCATAATAAACCTTCAGTAGTAACCTGACGAACAGCCTCTTCCAGTTTCTTCATATCAGTTTCATCATCCCATGGCTTAACATCCAAAATAATGTTTGACTTTGCAATAAGAGTGGGTTCTATAAAATATATGTATACATTTAAAAATGTAAAAAATATATATACAATACATTATTTACTTTTAGATTTGCGAGCAGCATATTCAGCTACCCTTTGTGCTTTAAGTTTAGCTGCTTCTTCACTTTCATCCTAAAAATTAAAAATTGGCATTTTCATTATTTCCTATACATACTATTGATTATAAACAATGCAAGCATTTTTCTTAACCAGGGTCGCCAAAAATTTTTATTTTTCAAATTCCCTGACTTTTCCAGGTTTTCCAGATAGGTTAAATCAATATAGTTTTTGAAAAATTTTAATTATTAACCCAGAAAATATTAAAATCAACTAAAATTGTTAAATAATTTATTAAAACAATTTTGTATGTGATGTTCGACATATTATTATTTTTAAATACGTGAAAATAACAATATTCGTAAATAGGTATTTAACAATAAATAATTCAATTGAACTTATTTTTAGCTATTAGTTATTTCTTATCTTTAGCGAGGCGACGCGAGCGCCAGTAACTGAGGTAGAGGCTACACTGTCATGCACTCTCACGAGCTTGTGAATAATACGCATAGATATTAAACTTAACAATATCTTTACAATATATTTGATAATACGTAATAAGTATTCAAGCAAAATAGTATACGTTTATTTCTAATGTAAATGCAGCCAAATCTAATATACCAAGCTATTTTCAGTATGTTTTTTTTTTTTAATTTTTTGTCATAAAATACAATTATTAAACAGAATAATAAATGTATAATGGTGTTAGTTAAATTCACAAAATTTTCCCGGTTTTTCTTGCTTGAAAAATAATTCCCTGACTTAAAAATGAATTCCCTGACTTTTCCAGGTTTTCTTCCAGGTCTGTGGCAACCCTGTTAACAGTGAACCCAGTGCACATCAAGAATAGCAAAACATGTTTCCCACATTAATCATTGCAAAATTATGAATATTTCAGGGTATTAATTCACATGAATTATCATTTACAAGATATTTTTTAAATTCAAGTATTTATAAATAATATATATATATATATTTTATTGTTCCTATGGAAATATTATGGTTAGCTGTAACATACTTAGAAATATAGGAATCACTTAAACGTAATGCATTAATTTATAGTAAAAGATATTTGTTAAAAACTATTTTATGAGCTAATAGGTAAGTTAGGAATATGTTGATGACAAAAAAATAAGAGTACATGTGTTTAATATGCATTGGAAAGTAAAATTTTAAGAATTATGAGCTAGGAAATTATCGGTCAATTGTAGAATAAAACAAATACACAATAAAAATGTTTTTAAAAAAAAATTAATAAAATAAGTTTATATCTAAAATTAAATTTTTGGAAATTTGAATTTTTTTTTTAAACATTACTTTCTAAAAATGTATTAATTTATAAAGTTTAATTTGACCATAAGATTACAATAAAATGCACATTTTATTAGTTATAGCGATGGTCAAATGTTGTGTCACATAAAATTAAGGCATAGTGCCTTTAACAACCTGAAGTAGTTTTACTTCAAAAAATAAAACTTAAAATAACAAAATTAAAAGTAACTCATAATTTAATTATATTTACTTCAGATTCTGATCCAAACAAATCAACATCATCCTCATCTTCATCATTTTTTTGAGGTGTTTCTTTTTTTTCTGGTTTTGCTGGAGATGGTGTTACCTTTTTATTTTCCAATGAAGTAACACGGATTTCTAATTGCTTCAAGAGACTTTGTAATTGTTCAATATCTAAAAACAAAAATATATTAATATAAATTTGAAAAATTGAGTAAATAGATTAATAATTCAAAATACCTTGTTTCAATGAATTTGAATTTCTTGAAGTACTCTAAAATAAAAATATCATAAAAAAATTATTAAATATTTACTTCAATAACTGCATTTTCATTTCTCAAACACAATTTTATTTTATTTTATTAATACAATTTAAATCAGAATTAATTCTATTTTCAATCAAAATATATACAGTGGTCACTTGCATATTATAATCACAATGTTATCAAATTGTTTATTGTAATCAAAATGTGTAAGCATAGGCCGGATATATATAAATATATATAAAGTATATTAGTAATTGTAATTAATATGCTACAGAAATGGTGTCAGTTCAAGGTCATAAAACCAAAGTTATGTATAAATGTTTAACATAAAACCAAAATGGTTTCGTCTAACCATTTATAATAAAGATAAAAACGTCTATATCTGAGCAAAATTTTACATTTTGTTTTTTTTATTTTGATGTTTAAATATGTAATATTAGCCCAATAATTTAATATACTAAAGCATTTGAAGTCAAAGCATGTGGAGTAGTGCAGAGAATATATTTATACGAGAACACAGATTTTTTTTCTGCTTGTTTAAAATTAAAATGCTGTAATCACATATAAACTATAAGTTAAATAAAACAATTTAAATATTGAAATTTCCAAATACAGTATTCACTTCCAACATATAATGTTATATAATATATATCCACCAAATACCAATTTTTGTAATATGGCAAAGGCATATAGTTTCTTAAATCCCTAAACACCCATGGTTTAAAAATTTTGAGATTTTTAGGAGCCTAATTGAGAGCTATGCTCACCTTTAAATAGGGCACAGCTTACTTTCTCATCATTTTTTTAAACTCAATCTAAACCAGTGGTCCCCAACCTGGGGTTAATTATTCCTCAAGGGGTAAAAAAGGATTTTTTGGGGAGCAAAAACTAGACTAATTTTTTTGTGTTCTTTAAAACCTATTGTTATTAAATCTGCCGAATATGTTAGTTAATTGTAAATATCTAACCTAATTTATGGGTAATAATATCTATAAGGTTGGGAACCACTGATTTAAACTCTTCCTCTTTCAGTACTCGACATCACGAGGATTCGATTTGTACCATATCTTTATGTAATGCTTAATACTCTTCTCTAATAAACAACTTCTTTTTTCTTTTATTTCTTCTTTTGGCTATTTTACTCCAGTTTTCAAACAGTTTTCAACTCTTGTTCCATCCCAATGATCTATTCTCATATTAAATTCATTAACAAAGCTACCTTCCTAATTTAAAATTAATCTGTAAATAATAAATGTAAACAAGTTTTTTTTCACCATTTAATGTAATTTCTATAATCTCCTAGCTATAATTATGTAATTGCAGAGCTAATTAAATTTAAAAAAAATTATATATATATAATATACAATTGTACCTATATATATTTTAGATTTTAAGTGGAGTGAAGAATCTATTGGTTTTACAATGTTTATTTCTTTTTTTTTCTTGACACTTTTTGGTAAACTTAATTTTGTCCAAGTTTCTTCCAGAACTTTATAGATCAGAAATTATACAGTAAATGTTAGATGGTATATGGTACTTAAAGAATTCTTTTTTTTTTTTCATCTAAATAGTTTTTTCAGGTAAGAGATAAAACTGCCAAAAAACCAAGTAAAAACAGTAAAATTTGTCGTAAACGACACTTTCACAAAATTAATTTTAGTTATTTAGTCAAAAAAAAAAAAAAAAAAAGAGCAGATTTACATTGTCTTGAACAAATTATGTATCGTTTCTTTATAATTCAATAAACCCATCTCCATTATCTTGTTAGCAAAAAATACCCATGATGCAAAATACGCCTGGATTATTTTTAATTTTATATATTTTAAATAATATTTTTAATAAATATGTGTGTATTAAATTCAATATACTATGGTACCTAATATATGTATACATTCAACATTACATTAATTTTTTGATTTAATATACATTTTGTTATTTTTTCAATTTTCATTTAATATTATCAATCGGTTAATGAAATAATTTTGGTTTGGTAAACAGTAACGATTACATTAAGCGGTGACTACTGTAATTCATAATAGTAATAATACCATTACGTATTCAACACCTTGATTAATTGATTATTAATACAAAAAATACTTACATTGGGTGATTTTCCTTCCAATACACTAACACGGGCGTCCAAATTTTCAAAAGCATTCTTTAGTTCGATTACAGCTGTAAAATAATGAAAACTGATAAAATTAACATCCGAATCTAAAGTCTAATTAATCAATTACCTTTGATTGTCTCGCAACTCTCGATATCTCTGGAACTAATTACAGATGATTCATATTCACCAACCTAAAACATGTGATTATTAAAACGTAAATTCAAATTTAGTTTCATTTTTTATTTATATAACATAAAGTAACACACAGATACATTGAATGAATAAGCCATACAGTTATGAGAGATTTCATTCAAGTATATTTTAGTCCAAATTTTCACTACGCAATATACTTTGAAACAGGTAAACATAATATATTATTAAACAAAAATATACCAAAAACACAATTTTTATTTCAATTCAAACACGAGCAATAATTAAATATAATTATTAGTGGTTAAATGAAATATGATGATACAAAAATTGCTTATCTTAGTATTGATGTTTCCTTAATATAAATGGTTTTAGTCAGACAACACAAATACATTATCAATGTCATTAAGTAACTCAATAAAATACTCAGGCAATTCAAAAAAAAGTATTCATTATTAATTTGGTTATAACATATGTAATACGTAAATAAATCTAAACAATAAACCAATTGATACATATCTTCTAACAGTGAAAGAAAAATAAACATATATTATAATTTTTTAATGTAACATATTAATATAAAACAATAAACCCCAATTATGCTCATTGGTAAAAAACCATCAGAAAAAGTATGTTATTATTTTTCTAGAATGAATATTTATATAGAACACAAAATTAAATAATTAAACTAAATAAATATCAATTTTGTGAGAAAATTTCTATAAATGTATTACAAAGGACAAAAAGTTGGACAAAATCTCTCTTGAAAGCTAAATTTAAATAATAACCACAACATGTTTATTCTAAGATGTTAGTTTAGCTATAATATAATGAAATAATTTATTAATAAGTTATAAATTTTCAACGAGTTTGTCTTACATTTAGAACTTTTTCATGTAAAATTTGACGAGCCTTTTCAATTTCGGCTAACAGCACTTTCTTGCCAGGGGCCTCATAACCGGTATTCTATTAAAATAAAATCAATATTCCGCTATATATTACATTATAAAATTATTGTAGTGATAATAATATCCAATATAATATGACCTACTATTTTTAAATTAATACTGAAAATGTAAGTAAAAAATTTAAAAACTATATAAATATAATGAAATACTTTTATTTAAGCGTTATAATTTGTTATAAGAAATTTAGCAAGTATTATAAATTACAAATATTCACAGCTATAAAAATTAAGGTGACTTTTAATGCTTTAAACATTTTTCATTAGGTTCTAATAAATTAAATCACCCTATATGACTTTATATGTAACTATAAAAGCTAGACAAACTCGATACAATTTTAAGTAAGTATAAATGTATGATAAGTATGTTTTTTTTTCTAATTTAAAAATATTATATAGAGTGCATTAGTCATAAATTCTAGTAAACACTTCATAATATATACTATGTACTGGTATTTAGGTGTTAAATTAATTGTTAAGATTTAAAAATTAAAAAAATAGATAGTTGTAGCAAAGAAAATTTAATTGACTAATGAAAGCTAATATACAAATAACTATAGATTTTTTAAATTTATATAGATAAACATAATTTTTTTTATCAGTTAAAAAAAATAGATTTATGGTTATGCCATTAACACACTGTATTAAAGTAATTTAAGCATACACCATAAATATGCATTTATTTGTTTATAAATAATATACAAATATATGTTTGTTGCACCAATCACCATAAAAGCACAAGCATTTTTAATTAAAATAGCAAAAGCATAAAAACATAGGTAAGCTCAAAAACACGAACTTACTGGCTTTGTAGTAGCACATAATTTAGCATTCTTCTCCACCTTATTCTAAATAATTATTTTAATATTAATACAATCTCTTAATTGTCAACATTATGCTAAACTAGAAATTAACATACCATTGTAAACTACAAATGGCTTAATTGAAAGTATTATATTTGGAAATATCCATTGTGATAAATCACATAAGTTGACCTATCTACCTATAGCTTAAATAATATAATTAAACCTCAAAAATAGCAAACATGTAGGATTAATGTATCTAATAATATTATATATTAACAAAGAATTAAAAAAAAAGAAAAAAAAGATAGGGTATGAAGACAACTATAATGTGGGTATACTGCTTAAGAGCAAGTATAGAATCGTTGTGTTCATAGTTTTGTAAGGACCATAGTCTTTATAGCATTCATTCGGAATGCTAACGCCTGCTGAAAAATACTTTTAAATACAAGCTGGATATATTGTACCGGAAGATTTCGGCGAGCATTTCTGTTTGCTATCCACTGATTAGGAATTTTGACATCACCTTGACCTACAAATAAGCACCAGGTGGAGAGGTCGTTCTGTAGACCTGACTCTTTGTAGAGTTGGCTGTCAAAAAAGACAGCGGAACCAAAGACAGCTGGGCTGTCATTGGTTAGTGATGTAGCGAGTTGCTCACCTTGGAGGCAATTAATGCCTTGAGCCGGCATTGGTCTTGTAACCACAAGTTGTGACAACGCTCCGACTTCAGACAGAGTAGCGAATACTACTTTTGTATTCTTGAATGACTTGGTATTGGCTAAGAAATTTTAGATGCTAAATAAGAATTCAAAATTGAATCCTACAGTTGGAGGGTAACTCGAAAAGTTAGCCTCGGGGAATCATTTATCATTGATGAAATCGGCGATCGTAATATAAGAGCTTCAACCTAATATTATACATTATTATTATTTCGTGTGACGTCTATGAGCAACATCAGAAACAATTAAAATATAAAAAAGATATAACATGTATAAAGTTAAAAGATGGTTAGCAGTGATAAAACTCAGAAATAAACAAACACATTAATTAAATACAAATACATTATTAACATAAAATAGAAAAAAGTTCCTCCCATAAGATTAATTTATACATCATGTGACCACTTCTACCAGTTCTACCATGGTCAGTCCTGATACGGTTAGTGTTACCCAGGTATTTTTTTTGAGTTCAAATCCCGGTTGATTGATAGTTGGGTTAATCACCAGTTTATGGTTATCTGGGTTTTCTATTTTCCAGTCGGTTTCCCATTTATCACTGGGTACAAAGGTAATTCGTTTCCACATAGTGTACCCAGAGCAATGTCCTAGAAGGATAAAGAATTACTACCACCGGCTACTGTACTGTTCTTAGAACCTCAAAGCAATCATGAGCAACAACAAAACCATACAAAATTACAGAGTCCAACTCAGATAACACAGCAGACGGAATTACTCACAAGTCACGACCATAAGCGCAATTAGTGGGGGGGGGATTAGCCCTCCCCCAAATGTACTTTTAGCCCCTTCAAAACAAATAATATTTTATATATTTTTGAATTCAATGTAAAATTATTAGGTGTTTAAAATTATTATTTAAATTAAGTATTAACAATGCTTTTGTGACAATAAATTAATTTATTCCATGATCATAGTGACCATACCACAGAGTAATACTACCTTGGACTTAGAGTATACATAAAATCTTAAACTACTATTTCATTTTTATCGTTTCTTATTATGTATGCACGTTCCTAGGACCATACTCAAGCTAATACGTACTTAGTATGTTTCTATGTTAATATCATCATATTAATTTCTAATATAAATTTAGGAAAATTTATCCAGAACTATTTTCCCAAATTTGTACAAGATGGTCCAAGTGGCAATTACATTGCTAATTTCATCAGCAACATCTGAGCGTGCATTTTCTGCTATGAGGCCTATAAATACCTACTTAAGATCTACTATAGATCAAGATGGCTTCAGTTATTTATCCATACCGAGTATTGAAAAAGATATACCAATCGATCCTGACCAAATTTTACAACAATTTGCAGTAAAAAATAAAAGAAAAAATGAATTTCCAATAACTTATCAATCTATTCTATAATACGAGTATACATCTAACTAAAAGTAAATGTTGTTATTTTTGTGGTGTTTAAATTTCTAGGTAGACGGTGGATGTAACCTCCCCCTATTCCTGAGGTTTCCTAAAATTTAATATTGAGGTAGGGCTATAGCCCCCCTAGAATTTGGTGCTAGTTGCGCCACTGATGACGACTCAAATGTTGTAAGTAATCTTATCGATTCAATTATTACTTTATTAGTGGCAAAAAAAAATATTAGACCGACAAAATTATGGGTATTAGATATTAGGGTATTCGAGGTCGTGATAAACCTCGTCCAATTAAAGCTATATTTTACTCACCAGCTGATTTCTTCGAAATATTAAAACCAAAGAACAAATTATCACTTAATCCGCCTTCCAATATTGGTAACAGCTCAAACCGTTCATTACATCAAAGAAACTACATGAAAAAACTTCGTGAAGAGCTAGAGTCTCGTAGATCAAGTGAAGGGGGAAGCGGAAACGAATTAATTATTAGATACGTAAGAGGTACTCCAAAAATAGTCTCCAAGAATAATCATTCTAAAATTTGTGATGTGAATTTTTTTTAATTAATATATTTTACCAAAATGTACGTGGTCTGCTGACCGAAATCCCTTATTTACTTAATGCTTTATTCAATATTAATTATGATTTTATTACTTATTTGCTTAAATGAAACTTGGTTAAAAAGTAACATTTTTGATGCCAATCTAGATTTTAATAATTATAATTTATACAGAAATTATATCATTTTAAGCCTCGGAAAAACTTGAGGGATGAGGAGTATTAAGCAGAATAAAAATATTATATGTAAATTATTAACTGTTCCCTGTGTAGTTGGAATCGAACAAATATTTTTAAAACTTACAGTTAACAATATAAAAATCATAATATTTTGTATTTATATACCACCAGATGCATTTACTGATATGTATTCAAACCACTGTGATATAATTAAGTCTATTCATTTTAAATTTCCCGAACATTATTTTGTTACTACTAAAACAATGTAGTAATATTATTAAAAATTGTCTTGGCCGAACACTCGATTGTTTAATGCTTAGTGAGAATACTTAACTTACGTCAATCCTTCAATCGGTTGATTCTTTGGAGCATACAATTGATAAATATCATCCTCCCTTAGACTTAGTAATTTAATTTAAATACTCCTCAGTAAGTGATTTTTATGAGTCACCGTATATTTTCAACTTAAAAAAAGTAAATTTCAATGATATATCTCTTTTTCTTTCCAATATTGATTTTGATCTAAATCTTAACAAGGGCCAGTCACTAAATAGTTGATATTTTTTACGAAATTGTTTATCACTTTTTTAACCTGTTTGTTCCAAAAACTAACTAAAATGTATAATAATTATTTCCCAGAATGATCAAACCCGGAGCTCAGAAATCTTATATTAAATATTTTAATAAATTATTAATACATCATATTTTAATGGTCAATATGAGTTTAAAATATATTTTAGAACTTAATTGATACTGTACATAAAAGTTAGTGTTTAAATGTATGGAGTGTTTTGTGATTATAAAAATATTTCACAATACATATAAAATATTATGTTATCATTTTTTTTTTTTTTGTATTTTAAATTCAAAATTTTGTTTGTGTTGTTCAAATAAACCAATTACTGAGGAGTTGAACAATACTCCTAGTTTAGAACCAAAAAACCAATAATAATATTATTATTATAATAATAGTATTTGTATATATTCATCAATATGACCCATCACCAATTTAATTTAAACGAAGCCTTCCAAGTTTTAATATTTTTTTAAAGCATAATACAACAATTGTTAATAAAATATATAAATACCTATTTTATTGGCCAATAACACATACTTAACCTCTTGGGAATGATATTAAATTTTAGATTATTTAATATACATAGAGCTTTTCGAGAATTTAATTTACTTTTTAGGCTTTGAAATACATTTTAAAAAAATTAATTGATCAATTACAACATACTTGTGACTGATTATTTTCTTGATCATAATTGGAGATTTGAAGAACAGTTATTAAGTTATTGGTAAATATGGACTTAAGGGGAACCAAAAAAAAAATTTTCCCCAAATATAACCAATTTTATTCTAATAAAGATTCCGTGAGCGGAAAGAGTCATTTTTAGTTATACAAAATAACAAAAACTTTAAAAAACACTGTTTTCGGGACGATGTTGTTGAGGCCATTTCAGCCAAATACAAATGGATGTCAAGGGTAAAAAAGGTGAAATTACTTACTTAACGATTGTCTGGCAATAATGGAGTGCGATTTTGTAGTGACAATCGTTAAGTAAGTAATTTCACCTTTTTTACCCTCGACATCAATTCGAATTTAGCTGAAATGGCCTCAACAACATTGTGCTGAGAGCAGTGTATTTTAAATTTGTTTTATTGTTTATAACAAAAAATGACTCTTTTCGCTCACGGAATCTTTATTAGAATAAAATTGGCTATATTTGGGGAAAAAAACTTTTTTTTTGGACCATTTTTGAGAAGTTCCTCTTAAGTCTGTAATTACCAAGTTATTTATTAAAGTACCTTTGAAAATATAGATAGTTCAGCTTATAGTTAAAATCAATTAACAAAACAATACAAGTTTAGATTCATGTGACCTGTATTCAGATTCCACATGTACTCATTGTGCCTCTTAGGTACAGATAGTATATTTCAGATAAAGAAAAAAAAAGTAGTCAGTTTATCTTTAGTATAATGTCAAAAATTCATAACCAAATTTTATCAAATAATAATAATAATACCATTAACTTGAGCCTAGATTATTATCTAGACTCTCTACCAATAATTGAGAAAATGGTTCAGATGTTCAGATTACAGAAAACTTTTTAGTAATTTGAATTTTATAGGTCAGTAGATTATAAATTAAATTATTATTCATTCAATTATTTTTTTTTTTACTTTGGATTTTATTCCTATTAGTGAGGAGTCAATACATCGGGAGCATGTGTTATTACATAATACATATCAATGCCAACAGTAAAAATAAAATCTTAATTACCTTTGATGATCTTTCATAAAATGCACGCTCTGCGTCAGCATATCTTGATTTGTCAAGCCACACTTTTTCTTGAGCTAAGATCTCCAATGCCATTTTACCTAAATAAAATAAATCAAGTACATAAACAAATAACCTAATGCACCAAGAACTAATACACGAAGCTAATGAAAGATTTAACACGGTTAAAACATTATTTTAATAGTATTGAAATGATAAAGTATTACTTACTTTTTGGGATTAGATTGGGGATTAACTAACTCAATAAATATTTCCTTTTTTAAATTAAAAATATTAAAATACACGTTTCGTAAAACTGAAAAATTATAAGAGACTGAATTAAGAAACGGTTGTTATTGAAATGGTTTTCTTATCAAGTTTTAAAACTAAAACTGATTCTAAGTTCAGAAAATAAAACACAGAAAGATATCAAAGTGGATATATTATCACAAAATAAATTAAATTTCATCTAATCTGTGATATGAATATAATCTGTGATACTATGCATTATAGACTATAGCACAGATTCTTTTGGTGGTGACAAGGTAATAACTAATAAGTTTATGAAGCTTACGTACATGAAATAAGTTGTAATAACACTAAATAATTTTTAAATTAGCAGTTAGCAAATTTTTTTTATCAAAGATGAAATTTCAATTTATTTTCTATTTAAAATAGAACAGTCACATTAAAAATTGAAATAATACTGTAGAATTTTATTTAAATATTACATGTAATTCAAAAATAAATTTGTACCAGTCTAGGTATCTATTTAATGTAATACGTAATTATTAAACAATTATAAACTTGTTCATAAAGAATTTAAATGGTATAAAGTATTTAACTTTATAGCCATTCAGTACCCAATAAATTAAATATTATTTCCGAAGAAATTATGTTTGAAATGTATATGCAATGAAAATATTACACCTCCACTATTTTATGCTTGATTTATATAAACATAAAAACTATTTGTATATGTTACGTGTTAGGGGAGATGAAACAATTATATTAACTGAAATTAACTGAAGTGACCTTCAGAATTATGAAAACAAATGTTTTTATATTTGTTCATTACAAATGTTCGAGATAGTTATAAAGTATTTAGGTACATAATTTTATTCAATAAATTGGTAAAAATTGTTTAATTTTCTATTCAAAGTTCATCAAGCAATCATATTTTAATTTACTAATATATAATTTAATTTGTAGTTATGTATAACAGCATATATTTATAATAATAAATGTTTGACTTAGTAACATAATATTGATACTGATTTTAAATAATAAGGCTCTTTAGTGCTTGGTACCATTGATTATGAATTTTATTTAAAATCAGTGATGGAATCATTTGTTTATTTAAAAATTCAGAATTATATTATTTTTTAGTTCAATAAATAAATAATTCTTTAAAATTTAATCAATATGAAATGTTTTAAGATGAATCACATAATTTTGTCTATTATTGTCTTATTAAAAGTGAAAAATTGTTCATCATCAAATATATTACCCACTAAAGTACAAAGTCATTAGGGAGTATTTGAAACATTACTTAAAGAGTTAGCTGTTAGGGGACATAATATAACTGTTGTATTACCTTTCTCCTTGAAAAATCCATCACCATCTTACAATCATATTTTGATTGAAGATGATGAGCTTGTAATGAGTAAGTAGTTAAAATAGGTAAAATATTCTATAGTTATGCTAATAATATTATTTGTGTTTTAGGTTTTAATCCATTTGGTTTTGCTTATTATTATAAACCAATTTTACTTCCATTTATATCTTGGTTTATCTCATTATCTGGCCAAAATTTACAGAAATAACAGTCAACAACCGTCTGTTCTAAAATGTATTCATTCAAAGGATTGGACTTTGATTTAGTTTTATTTGAAAACTTCTTCCACGAGTGTTTTGTTACTCTTGGACATAAGTTTAATGCGCCTGTGGTTCAACTCTTTCCATCCATTCCAAATTTGGGTACCGCACAATTTCACGGTACTCTGTATGCTGGATCATATATTCCAGACATAAACTCTGGATTTAGTGGCAATATGTCTTACACTGAACATCTAACAAAAACTACTATTTCATTTATTCACACTTCTCTGAGCTCACTTTACTATTTACCACAGCAGAAAAATTTGATGAATAA
Organism: Therioaphis trifolii; assembly: GCA_027580255.1. Taxonomy (NCBI): domain Eukaryota; kingdom Metazoa; phylum Arthropoda; class Insecta; order Hemiptera; family Aphididae; genus Therioaphis; species Therioaphis trifolii. The sequence continues at coordinate 48,397,193 of CM050404.1, forward strand.
ATATTTTAACTATACTGGATGGAAATTGCGTCCATTAATGGAGGATATGCTAAAAAATATATCATCAACACTAATTAATACCCACTCTTCTATTGGAACATCAAGATCTCTAGTTCCTTCATACATAGATGTAGCTGGAATGCATCTCAAACCAGCTTCAATACTTCCTACTGTATATATATATATATATATATATATATATATATATATATATATATATATATATATATAATATATATATATTATATATATATATATATATATATATATATATATATATATATATATATTGTGACCGGAAAAGTTAACACTGTTTTAATATTTTTTTAAATTATTGTTGTCAGGACCTTTTGGATATTATGAACAAAGCTTCTAATGGATTTGTCTTGATTTGAGTTTTGGTTCTGTGATCAATTTAACACAACTACCTAAAATTGAATTGGAAGTACTAATTAAACAATTAGGAAAAATTAAGCTAAAAATATGTAAACACCTAAAGATCCACTCTTTAGTTATAATATTCAACACTCTTACATAACATAATATTTTTTAATCATCATATTAAATTATATTAATGATACATTTTTTAAATTTGTTTAACTGTAATGTGCCCAAATATATAAATAGATGATTGGCACTTCAAATTTAATATTTAATTAAATATTTCAAAGAATACCTGAATACAATGATATAAACCACTCTTAATCGCTATACAATTTGACATTAACAACATTTTGTAATACACCCTAAGACTCATGGACAATTCAATAAAAACTAATTGGTAACATAATAACCTTATTTATGTATTTATTATAGTAATAATTATAATTGTATTATTTTTTTCATATCATTTGGTACATCTTGAAAACCAAATAATTCTGACATAGCTTCCTCAAACGTGAATTCCTGTAATTTTAATAAAACCAAATAAATTCTTAAAATAAATACATTTTAATGTATACTATAATAAATTATCATGAGGTAGTTTTTCTAGACTTAATGAATTATATAGTAATAATATATAGATGAAAGAAATAGATTTATTAATTATATTGTACTATTATTGTACTTTAAATCGAAGTAGAAACTGCACTTAAAACACTTTTCTTCAAGGGTTTTTTTAATGAAAACCCCTAGTAAACTATAAACGACCAAATAATAAAACTAAGACACTTAAACTCTGATTTCTACCCAAAAACTCAATGAGAGCTAATGATAGCTCAAAAACCTATGATTTAATATTTCAAAGTTACTGGGCCACCTTTATTCAATCATAATAACGATTTTTGATCACAAAGTAAATTTTTTAAACCTGATTAAAGGAATATTTACCACAACTTTTTTTTAGAAAAAACTTCCATTAAATGATATTCTATGCAATTGCATATGCGGAAAATTAGAGTAATGTGAACACATTAAAATCAAAATGATCAAATTTTAAAATGGCGTAACTAAGAGGATCGGTGGTAGTAGTAGTGGTCTATCAGTTTTGGGAGCATCGTACATTCGTACAATCGTTTTTTATTTGAGTTAGGACAGTTAGGTATTTAAAAAATTTTAAATATTAATTTATTTTTAAAACTTTCTGTCTAAAAATTATTAATTATTAGTTTTAAGAATGTAATTTAAATTTCAATAGATATATGTCTGTAAAGTGTAAAATGTTACATACCTACTCGTATTTATTATTATGACAACGACGTTATAATGAGCATTATAATGTATTATTATCTAATATGTCATCATTTGAAAAGTTTGGCTCCCGGTCTCAAATTTTATAGTTATGCCACAATAGTTTAAGTGAAGAATAAAAGTATTTTAAATGTTGTTTAAATAAATTGGTACAAATTTTTTACTAGTGGTGAAGCAATGAATGAAGCAGTTGCTTGGCCAATCGAGTTATTATTTTCACTGGTATCTGAGGATACATCGTTTGTTGTTTTCAACAACGTACGAAAAAAAATTTCCATTTCTAAGGAGCTCATTTGTTCTCCTAAATTGTGTGATAAAACAACATAATTATTAGATACCTATATAAAAACTGCAAGTATTTCTAGCCATAACACACATATCTTACCCGTATTTTGCATAATTTGAACAAACTTCTCTCTAGTGAATATTTCACTATTTCCATTTGCATTAGCCACTCTTTCAAATACGTCACGAATTTCATAGAAATCGAGTTTAAACTGTGGTTTGTAATTCAAATACAAAATGACGAACTCTTCGAATGTCATTTGCAGAGCGTTTTTATTTCTATTATTCACTTTTCCCACAGTTATTTCGTATATCATGTTTTCTATCTAGATATATATTATGATCAGACACATGAATATAAGTTTCAAAAATAATAGATAATTATTCAAATTTATATTAGGTCTCCACATATTCCGATTTACTTCTATTTCAGAAGGATAATATCCCATAGCTCTGATTAGAAATGGTATTGCAACAATTTCCACGGAATCTTTGAGAATTACTTGCTCTGGGTTTTCACTCATGGCTAGTTGAATGGTGTTAAAATATGTTTTTAATTGTGTTATTTCAAATCCGTTTTCACCACCATTCAAAAGGGAACTATACGCCTTTAATCCGGTACCGCCGTGCTTCTCTAATATACCTAAGAAACTATTAAAAATACGTCATTACTTTTTTTCAAACTAAAATTCTTATACATACAACATTGTTGTCAGTATAGATCATTATGATATTCACGTTGAAATTTGTTTACCTTTTTAATCTTTCACGTATAAATACAATGTACTACAGAAAATATGTCATGAATTTAATCTAGTTTTCAGGTAAATATTAATAACCACTGAGCCGGATTAAAGGGGGACAGAGGGGGCATCTGCCCCTGAGCGCAAGATTTTAAAGACGCAAAGTTTTGAAATAATGTAGGTACCATTTAGAGCAGGGGTCCTCACTAGAATTTCTGAGGTAGCCAAATAGTTCATATCTAATTTTCCTCAGGACCGCAAGTACAAATTGTACAGTTTAGTCGAGGTCTAAACCTAAACGGTACAGGTTAATTACAAAATATATTTTTCTTATTGTTATAATACACTATGAAGTGACGTTAGATAACTTACAAACAATATGATTATTTTTTATAACATAAGTTTATTACATCAAAAAAATGAACTTTTTTGCATATAAAACTTAATTTCATATGTAGGCCTACTTGAATTTATTAATTCGTTGAAGTCGGAGGGTGAAATCTTTCACAACTCTCTAATATGGCATCTATGTTAGCAGGTTGGGAAGAAACTGAAATTCTCAAAATGTTGTCAATGTTCTGACTTGTTTACCTGGATCCTGTACTTTTTGTTAAGAACTTCAGCTTACTGAATGTATTTTCTGTATATTCACAGACATACGTGGATTAACATTTATGCGTAATTAACATTTTATAAATGCCAAATTATAGTAAAAAAGTTTTATGTTTATAAAAAAATAGTTCTTAATTTTAGGTAGGTTTACCACGGGGCGCAAAATATCTTAATCCGGCCCTGAATAACCATAAAAGAAAAATACAGTAGGTATGTAAATAATTATAACATAGCTGCTAAATTATTAAAATATTTTGGCCAATGTAGAGCAATACATTATCTCTTAACACATCTTGTTAAAATTAATCTAGAAAGTGTGGATAAATAAAATATATAATTGTAGTCTATTTTGGTTGTGTTACGAATTGGGCAGGCCCGGATTAAGGGGGGGGGCAAAGGGACCATAGCCCTCGGGCCCACGAGAATTTGGGGCCCACATAAAAAAAGTGTAGTGTTCTTGTATTCCACTTAATTCGTAAAATAACTTTTTTTTTTGCATTAATTTTTTTTTGTCTCCTTTATAATCTAACTACCCAAGTACCAGACTTTGATTTTGTCATTCATGATTTTGATGTCTCGTATTTCATGTTATGATAATATTTTATATATTATAGAATAGAAAAAGTTATTTTATTCTATGAATACATTTTATTATTTTACTATGAAAATCGATAGGTAATTAATGTTACTCGCTTGAGCTGTCTCAAACAGTAGAAGACAATAATACAGTGTGTTCAACGATAAAGGTAACACGAAATATTTCGAACGCATGACCTTGTATTCAATTCGGTTTTTTTTAATGCATAAAGGACATAAAATTACATTTATTTTTGGTAAATCATAATTTTTTTAAAAGAAAATTCTGCGAATGCGCTACAAAACATTTTTTTTTTAATGACACCTCCTATTTTTTAGTTCAAATTTGAATGATGTAAATATTTTTAAGCAACTTTGTCCTTTAAAGTCTTGCTCTAACTTCAAAATTGACTAATTGAGAATTACTTAAAGTTTCGATTTATAACATTTGAATTTATCGTATTTTTCAACAGTCTACTTAGAGTTTTACGAATTGATATGTGATTTTGTATGATTTTTTGTTAAAAATCAAGTGTACAGACGTACAGTCATCAATACACAGTACTAGTAATTTACATAACTTCTGCAGACATTTTAATACAAATTTCTCGTAAATGGTATAATTTTGGTTCATTGATTAAACAAATTAACACATATTTTATCATTTTAATTCAGTTTCAAAAGAAAATTATGAATTTGATAAAGAACTTTTGTAATATTATTTTTAAGTATGTTTTATGCATTATGTTTAGATCATAAGAGACATATAACGATTGCGATGTTCGAAAGAAAACTATCTAATTGTCAGGTATGTGATCGAAAATGGCTTAAGTATTCGCCAAATCAAGGAACAGTATATTGTTTTATGTGCAAACCATTTACTAGTTATTCTGATAGCCCATATTTTGTAAGTAATAGTTTTGATAATTGGAAAAAATTTGAAAAAATATCCCATCATGAAAATAGTATTGAACAGCGAAGTGCTGCAGTAACAAAGTGGTTATTTCGAATAGATAAAAAAATTAAATTAATAGAGAAATGGAGAAACAAATATTAACAGAGAAAAATATGAGACTGAAGTATTGAATTGTTTCCAGTCACTTGACTTAGGTCAAAGTATCAAAAACTTTGCATACTTAAAAGCGAGAAAAAAATGTTTTAAAATAAAAACAATGTTCTAGTTTTATATTTATAAAGTTTTATTTGTGTTGTATTAAAAAAAAAACATTGTTTTAGAAAAAAGAAATGTTATCATGAAAAAAAAATACTATTTTTATGAAAAAAATATATTTTCTTAAACGGTTATTGACTAGGTACCTACCAACTCTTGCATTTTTATGTCTATGAACCCATATGGCCTTATGTATCTTCTCCCCTCCCCATTTTGACTTATATTCGAATTTATTACAATACTGCTCTCAATTATAGTTGTACTAATATTTCATGCAATGAATTATAATTTCATAAAACAAATAATATTAAATATTATTCTCAATGACCTAAAATTACATATCTATAATCTAAACCATTAATTTTACTTTGTATGGGTGGACCACATCAACACCGAAGAACTGTTCTCATTGATACTGAATAAAGATTTACCATCCCGTGAAATATCTAAGCCTATTATCTAAAATCAAAATAATATTTATATATATTCGCAATTTAGAATACACTTAGCCATTCAATAAACCGACTTTCGTTCCAGAACCTAGGACTGCGACGTTTCTATTGGGGTTTCCATCGATGGGCTGCAGTAGTATGCCGATATCCGTGTCATTACAAAAAAATACAATGTTTCGGTCTACGGTTGACTCCTGAAAATAATAAAATTTTTATAAATAAATGTAAAAATGCAGGTACTGATCTGGTCGTCGTGAACGGTGATAATAGGGTATAATATGTACATTGTATATAACTCAGCCTCATACACGAGATTTATTCGAGGGGAGGTAATATCATAAGGAAGACCGCACGATAAAAAATTCACAAATTAAACATTTTAATCATTATTAATATTTTTTTAAAGTTTATACCGAAATATTCAATCGATTATTTGCAATTTTATGTTTTAATTATTAAAAAATCACCTTTTTACGTAAAATAATGATTTTTGTTAAAAATTCTACTTTTAATCGCATGTGAAAAATAATTTTGTTTTGATAACAATTTCTGTGATTTTTTAGTGCTGTTACTAACATACATGGATAAAACATGTTTAAATTTCCATTACATAATACTAAGTATTTAAAATGAAATTAAATAAAAACGAGATATTTGCTGTATTTTTAAAGTTTAATGTTAAGTTATATAATATAATTATATATATATATATATTATCGTCAAGTTGGTATCGTTATTTCCGAGTAATCAAAACACCAAAAGCTCATTAACCACGTCTGTGTATTAATAATATCTCAGAGTCTAAATCTGTTTAAACGGGAAGGAAAATGTATATGAGTATTATATATGTATACAACTTGTGCGCAAGCGAGTAGTTTATTAAAAAATATTCTACACGGAAACAAGTTGCTAGTTTAACAATATTAACTATTAAAATACTGATAAAAATATACTATAATAATACAAATTCAAATATCAGATTGGCAACAAATAAGCATTCTCTTTTATAACATCATATTATCAACAGGGATTACAACTTAAAAAAACTAAAAAACTTAAAAAATTACAGAAAACATTATTTTTTTCATACAAATGTAATTCTGTAAGTTAAATTGTACCTTAAAATGTGCTCAAATTTTAGCATCATACAAGGTTTAAATTAGTTAAGCATGCTAAAGAAATCATCCACTATTTGTTCATTTTCCCGCTTTGTTAATATTACGTACTTTCATAATCTTAATCGGGCTTCCCAGATTGACTCCCAGAGTTGTCTGGATGCATCGATTGTCGTTCCACATAGTCAATCCATACTAAAATAATGTTTACTAATATACTCTTTTTTTTTGTAAACAAATACGCATGATTGCGTAAGAAACGATAATTAAAGATTCTAGTATAATTACATTACTACCACTTATCACCAAAGTGCCTGTTCTTTTCAGATAGGTCGATTTCATTATGCATTGAGGTTCATTATGTGGTTCAGTTTTCAATAATTTGACGAATTTAGTTGGGAGCTCGTGACTTTCACTGCAGCAGCTAAATTTGAATTCACATGATTTACAAATAAATAGTTTGAAATAATTGAAAAACCCGTATCCCTGTGGTTGTATTATTTGATGTGGCGGGTCCGAATTGATACAATATGTATTAGCATATTTTAAAATAAATATGAACATACGTATTATACTCTTTGAAATGTTTCCCTTAAATAACATATAGTTATATATATCAACTTTATCACTATATGTACTATCACGAGCAAGATTACGTTTTGTCTATTTTCATATTAACGATTCTGTGATCCGCACCAACGCTGTAAATCGACAAGCTAGTTTTGTTCTCATCCATGTAAATACCACGTACAATCCCCTTGTGGACTTCGTAACCTCCGTAATATTTGACAGTGAGTTTTGGACGGATAAATATTACACTGTATACGTATATTTTGAATAGATTATCCTATATTCATAAATTAATATATTTTAAAATGTTTATATAATATGTACAGAAAAATCATTATTGTATGACGTGTTGGTGATGTTATATTTTATATAATACACTATGTATAGTGTAACGCAGTGGCTATTTTTGTGTGCACTACGACACACTTTGTGCACTACAAAATTTCAATTGAGTACTACGAAATTTCAAAATGTGTGCTTACTATTTTGTTTTAAATAAGTTGCATAGTACAATTTGCAATCGTATATTAGGCATAAGAAACAATTTCCTTTTTAAGATGATCAAAATATGTTTTTCATAAGAAGCAATTAGATAATGAGTTCTTTTAACTTTTTTTATATCACCTACAACTATCAAAAACAGCATACAGTGGTATTATATGTATGTATAATTGTAATTTATAACCTAAATATCGGGTTGTAAACTACGATTTTAAAGAAAAAGAATAATCGTGTTATAAATACATATAATACAAAGTATACTATGTGATATTATTAGGCATTTACCATTTGGCAGTGTTGTCACTATTAAATATACTCTATCAAATATATCAAAGTTAACATTCTGATCTTAGGTGAATTTAATCCACTGCCTGTAATTAAATTATGGCATTGTAAAAAAAATCACCATAATAAGGTAGATCTACAAGCCACAAAGCAAAGATGGTATCGACGTGTTTTTCCTGATGTCGAGAAAGATAAAAACAATGAAAATACACCCCGATCAAAAATAAGTTTTTAATTTTAACACTATTTTTTATTTGATATTTAAAGGTAATTAAGTCTATAAATGCGGTAAATTATTTTTATATGCATTTTACTATAAGGTGAAGAAGTAAATCACCTTCATATAGAGGTTTGCACGAAATGGCGGTTTTTAAGATTTTTTAAAAAACTTTTTTACCTATGTAATTAACAAAATTCAAGCATACAAAACGTATAGAATAAGAAAATTATTTGTGAATTCAGCATTTCCTCACTATAATTAGTAATAACTAATAAGGTTCAAATATAAAAACGTACACTACGGAAAATCAGAAAAAGTAGCCACTGATTATAATACGAGTATGTGTAGCTATTATATACCTATTCTGAATAAAATGTGTAATAATTGTATAATTTGTACCTGTAGCCCCATTCTAATTAATTTTATACCTATTTTGAATTCAAAATAATTCATATATGGTAATATATAAAAAGTGTCTCGAGAGAATTCATTAACTGTGATTTAATCCTGTGTAATGTAGAAATTTAAATATTTTCTATATACTTATAAGATTATACTTAAATAATTTAAAACAACATAATATAATATTTTTATGAAAGCCCTGCGTTTTATACTTCTGCTTATCTATTCTTAATATTCTAATTAGGTATTCCATATAATAAAAATTAAAAAATATCACATAAAATTTTAAAAAAAAATTTTTTTCGAATATTAAGTTGTAAGTACCTTAGTGGTAGAAATTTATGACATCTACATTTTTTTGAAAAATCATTTAAGAAATTAATTTAGAATTTTAGGATTCGTAGTTTTATCAGAGTTTTGAATTTTAATTTATATATTTATATATATATATATATATATATATATACCTAATATAACTAAATTACATATTTACTAAATTCCCCAATTGGAGCATTTTCTACATGATGCTCACGTTACGAAGACAGTACGCACTTCGTCCCATGGGGTATTCTTCACTCCTCGGGCAAAGCAAATTAATGTGAATGGGTACATTGAATGTTTTGGTAAAAAAGTCTCTCATTTGTGAAATAAGAAAAATTTAAACAGGTTTGATAAAAAAAACATATCAACAATTATTGCATTATTTACATTATTACTTATTATATATTAAACTAAAAATCATTAAATACATCAACGGTGTATTGATTTTATACTGAAGCTTTGCTCAAATCATTTAACTGAAGAAATGATCTATCATTTCTTTAAAATTCAATACACTCATCCCCATTCACTTGTCTTAGGAGCGAATAATACCCCATAGAGCGAAGTACTTTCTTTTCTTTTATTTTATAAGTAAGGTATGTTCGTTCGACCTTTTTCTGGTGACCATCTCTCTGTGGCCTGCATTTTAAATTTATATCTAGATCCCCCAAATATATTGTTTAGATTAGTACAATACATAAACTAGTCACGATACTGAAAATACCGTGTATACGACGATGCTCGAAGTTTTGTTAAATGTTATGTGTTGAACTGGAGACTTGAATCTTTGAAACGATCCATCAGGCATCAATGTCAAGTCATTAGGATTTAAGAAACGAAAATTACCATCAATGCAACCGTAACAAAGGTGTACTCCTATACGAGAAAATAAAACATAGGTAATAATATTATATAAATAGGGCTCGGAAGTTGTAGGAGCTAAAAAAGGTTAAATATGCACGAAAAAATTGCAAAATACGCATTGAAAATGTTAAATATGCAAACAAATTATTCTCAATCAGAAAAAAAAATACAACTGATATTGTAAATAAACTAATAATACACACAAAAAATATTTATAACTGACAAAAATGAATGTCTGGTTGGCATTTTAACATCTTATGGAGCTGAAAATAAAATTTAATGTATTTTTCAGTATTTTTGAAATTACGAAAAAAATACAAGTTTTATAATGCCTATTAAATTATTGCATTGAACCACCAATACTTTCTACTTGATAATTTTGAGTTTTTTTTTTTCAATATTATTTGAAATATTCGGGTTAAGAAAGAAAAAAATCAATTTTTTTACAAATTATTAAAAATGCATAGTATGCATATGAAAATCAACAAAATATGCACTTTTTTCCAAAAATTAACCAAACATGCTAAATATGCAATTTTAATTTTCAATTTTTAAATACTCTCTAGTACAGATCGGATTTTTAGCTTAGTCTGCTATAAATTGAGAGCATATTGAGCAATATGCATCTCATACAACTTCCGAGCCCTACATATAAGTATACGCGTTATACATACTATAAAATTTGGGTATTAAATCTTAATATAATAAGATCCATTATTATGTTAAAGGTCATTATTTTATTTTAGTTTGCACCTCTTTTCGGTGATGGATTTAATCCTATTACCCTGCATGCGCTAGAATAAATTGCCACCCTTTCAAAATAAAAATGCATAAATAAAAATTAAAAAATGCATTTCAGAATTTATGCTCATATGATCGCCATTAAAATTGTATAAATGCAATAAATTGTTTTTCTTGCCAAGGATAGATAAATAAATAAACAAAACAACATAACATAACATAAGATAAAATATCGATAAAAAATATTTAAAAAAAGCATTTCAAAATTTGTCTGCAATGTAGGACAATCTGTCACTGTCTATTTTAATAGCTTTAGCTATTATATTACATTTAATAGCTATATATATATATATATATATATATATATATATATATATATATATATTTAATATATATATTGTTTAAAGATGTGTATACTGTATACATACCGTCCGGGGAATATTTTATGCTTGTAACTTGACTGTTATCAATCGTTTTACTCGGTCTGTTGGTGGGGCTAACAGTGATCAACTCTTTCGATGAATAGCTGTACACGTATAATTCACCGACCGCATTGCCCAGAATCAAGTAGGGTCTATGTACACAACAAATAATAAATAAATAGAATCACCAGATCAACCTACACGAACTTCGACAATAGTATTTTTTACGCAAGATGTCTCACTATGTTTGTTTTTGGCGACAATTCTTACTTCGTAAATAATATATTTGAGAACCACATTTAATTAAATTATATTTAAGTTTTTAGATTTTAAATGAATAAATAAAAATAAATTGTTTCGTTTTTTTTAAATCTGAGGTAGACTATATTTAAGCATAACAATAATTGAAAAGTTACAATAAAAATCTATTGGTTTTACAATGAGATTCTTTTTTTTCTAAGAACACTTATTCGGGCAGTAAATGTTGTCTAAAAGTTCCATCCAACCACTCTATACAGTGTGATCACGCTATTCGGTACCACTGAATATCTCAGTTGAGTGACCTTGTATTGAAATGGGGTTTTCGGGAGGTGATAGGGAGTACTTAAATACATATTTTCAGACCAATTGCAAATTTTTAGCTCTCTCGGTACGCACATGCGCAATACAACTTACTTTTTTTAAAATGACAATCCACATATTTTTCTGCAGATTCGGGTAGAGTATTTTTTTTAAAACATTTATTGTATAAAAAGTTTTTTTCTATTTTCAAAACTGACCAAGTTAGAGTAAGTCAAAATTTGAATTTATGCATAATTCGTGTACAATGATATTTTCATTTAAATAATAAAATAAGTGTGAAATAAATGTTTAATTTACTTTGTCTGTTTCCAAATAATAATTTGATATTACTGTTGGTCACTAGAATGAATATCTCGAGTATGTGATAATTTTTATTTAGTAAACTGATATAATTGGATTAAAATCTTAACTATTTTTGTAGTTTACTTTTGTTTAATTTTAAAATAACTCTAATAACAATAAGATAAGCAGGTAATGTAATTATTATGGGTTTGATGAAAAATATTATTTTACTTTTATTCTGTAACTAGACTCGAACAAAGTGTGTGCGATATCCGTGTATGACTGGTTATTAAGTGCTTCAATAAATTATAATTTTTAAATATGAATAACGCTGAAAAAGTTGAGTTTGTTTCAATTTATGGTCAATGTCAACGTAATAAACGCCTGGCTGCTTTGACGTATGCCGAACGATATTCAGAAAGATACCATCCACCATCTAATTATGTTTTACGACTTTTAAAAGGGTTGCATCAGGAAGGAACATTTCCTGGCAGACAAATAAACCAGCAAAGGCGCAGAGAAAATATGTTAGATGACGATACAGAATTACAGGTACTAGCATACATAAGGGCTTATCCACGGTCGTCAATTAGGCTGTTGCTCGCGAAAGTGGAGTTTCATATGGTTATGTTCAAAAAATTCTAAAAAAACACAAAATGCGCCCATATAAAATCGATTATGTCCAACATTTGCGTACCGGAGATTCTATCTGTCAATCTTCAGGACTTAAAAAACAAAATACAGGCAACATGTGATATCTTAAGTGAGGACCAAATCAAGGCGGCAACATCGACTGAATTTTTGAAACGACTGGAATCATGTTTAGAACATGATGGTGAAAACTTCGAACAATTCATAAGATAAATTTATTTAATCATTTAATTTTTTATTATAACATTAATAATAATAATAATAATAATTATTATTATAACTACTTTGTTCTACATTTAGTTAATACAGTTGACGAAATATCATACACTAAAAATAATGTTTAATTATTTCACATTTATTTTATTATTTAAATGAAAATATCATTGTACACGAATTATGCATAAATTCAAATTTTGACTTACTCTAACTTGGTCAGTTTTGAAAATAGAAAAAAACTTTTTATACAATAAATGTTTAAAAAAAAATACTCTACCTGAATCTGCAGAAAAATATGTGGGTTGTCATTTAAAAAAAAGTAAGTTGTATTGCGCATGCGCGTACCGAGAGAGCTAAAACTTTGCAATTGGTCTGAAAATATGTATTTAAGTACTCCCTATCACCTCCCGAAAACTCCATTTCAATACAAGGTCACTCAACTGAGATATTCAGTGGTACCGAATAGCGTGATCACACTGTATATAGATCAGAAATTGCAAGTACATGTTAATTTTACACTGGAATTTTTCTCAGAATCGAAAGCTAAAGCTAAAGAAAAGCTAAAGAAATAATGTATTGTTTCTTTAAAATTCAATTCACTCATCACCATTATCTTGTCCAAGGAGTGAAAAGAATACCCATGGTGAAAAGTATATATCCGGTTTTTTTTAAAGTTCTATTTTTAGCCCAAAATTAAATTTGATTTTATCAAAGTTTTGTTGATGGCAAATTTTACCGTTTCACTCACTTTTTTGGCAGGTTTTCCACACATTTTGAAAAACTATTAATAAAAAATGTACCTCAAAGTACCATCTACATGTGATTTCCAATCTATAAAGTGGTTGTAGAAAACTTTTGAACAAAATTAAATGCACCAAAAAGCACCTACAGAAAAAAACATCATTTTAAGACCAATTTAAAATTAATTTTAATCATTTTTAACCTCAAACAGAATCTACACGTTATTGCCCGAAATACAAACATGGTAAGACATTGTGTTATGTATATAAAATACATGTAATTCCGTATGTATAAAATACATCAATTATAAGATTTAAAAGTGGCTTTTTACTTGAAGGGATGCACTTCCAAAGCAGTAATCGGTTCTGTACTACACTTTTCCAAAATTTGTGTACAACTATTCTTAGAAATATCGATAAAAAAGATCTTGGAGTTTTTAGTACCTATTGTTGACATAAAATAAACATAGCTGAGTTCAATTTTAAACTATTTTTTTTTCCAAATCTTTGTGCAATATACTTATAAAAAATGGATCGCATCTAAATTCTTCCTGAGCTGTCATGGCTAATCCAATTTTGCGATAATTATCGCTTTGTCTCTTAGGCTTTTTACATCCCTTAGAATTTCTGGTGCATTGAACAACCACTTCGTTATCTAAACATATTTTAAACGTTGATGGGTAATATTTGAATGCCGACGTCAACACAAATACTATTTTTAATGGTGTATTTTAGACAAATTTATGAGAAATTTTTAAAATTTTTAAGATCATAAAAATTGGACTTTTCACTCCTTTGTCCTCACAATATGGCCTTTTAAAATTATTTATCGACTTATTTAAATAACTAATAAATAAATATGAAGAATAAATTAATATACTTTGTATATCTGAGTTATAAGTTTTACTTGTTAATTAATATTGTTGATAATTATAATTCATAGATTATTACACCTAAGTTTAAAGTTTTACAAATTAATTATAATATTTATGTCCTATAGTCACAAAAGTACATCATTGATGAAGATTGTGTGAATACTTAATAATAGTATAAATAAACCGTTAACTAGGTTTAAAAATATATCTAATATCTCATAGATACATTTTTAAGATTTTGCACTTTTGTAATTTGTGTTCTCTGATAGAGTAACAATCATTTGACATTCGAATAATTTCTTAGATGTTCAAAATACCCTATCATTACTGTAGAATAAAAAAAAATCCTAACACTTTTACGTGTGGGGTCTAATTATTATTTATTTCACATAGACATGTGTAATTATAAAATTAATTGGAAAAAATGTTTAACTGAGTTTAGGGATATCTATACATGAAGAAATTCAGCCTCCCCAAAATTAAAAAAATAAGCCATTGAATGTTCTTCTCGATCTACATAAAAAATTTTCAACCAGTCAAAGTTAAAATTTCAATACCTTTTTCTTTATCATTGGTTTTAAAATAATGCATGGAAATGGAAGTAATCGATTCGCCAATTAATATCCTTAAATGATATAAAACGTGCAAAGATTTATCGTAAAAGAATACATCGCCATTCGTATTTCCTGTTATTATATAATCACTGTACGTACACATGAAACAAAAACAGATAAATACATAATACATAGCATAATTTATAGAGAAAAAATATTCAAAAACTAAAAAGTAGGTACAATAAATAAGTACTTTTGGCAAATTATAGTAGTAATCGAATGATCTTCCAATTTAATGTTTTTTAAATATTGTTTGTCATTTGTTATTAATGTGTTTTTAATTTTCGACGCACTGTAATCTACGTCGTCCCATACAATTACAAAACCTAATTAATATGATTAGATATTAGTTTTGGAAATGATAAAACATAAACAATTACATATTTCCGCGATATAACGGGTTTAAGTTTAAAATAAATATTTCACTTGCTAGTAAATACTATATTATAGAATTAAATATTTTACCTTCTGTAGATGCTGACACGACTTGTCGAAAGTTCGTCACATACGTTGATTGAGTGTAATTATATTTTAAATGTTTCTGACGTTTTGGGATGGTGATTAATAATTCATTCTCCTTATCTTGCTGAATCAATCAATTAAATTTTTTACCATAGATACCAATATATGTTAGTGTTAGGTACATCAAACCAAAGTTAGACATAAAATTTAAACTTACCAGCAGTGATGTCATGAAAAAAATTGATTTTTCGGTGGTAAAACAATAAAAATTTGGATTATTGTAGCAACATGCTATATGTACGATTGGCCCAAATCTATCATTGAGTTTTGTTGAACCTTAAACAGTTTAAGATAAGAAGATAACGTGTCACATGAGCACATAATTTAAGAAATTGACGATAAATACGTACAAGTTGGTTTTTCGACACCCAACGCGAAATCCCAAAGACTAATTGTCTGTTCACCGTCATCAACCACGGACACCGTAATCAAATATTTGGAATCCACGCTGAATTTTATTACAGCGATTCCTGTCTCATACGGCGAAAGCGTAGTGAAAACCGGACCCCTGTGTAACAATATATAGTTAAGGAATCAAAGTCGAGACTATTTTTATAAGTCGATCGTATTAATAAACGAGGACGTAGGATTGTTTTTAAGTTATTTCAGTAATATACTCAATAATTGTAGGTACTTAGAAAATAATTATAATTGCTTTGTTATTACTTTTTAGTATTACAATAATATTTGATTTGATTTTCAGTTTAAATCTTTTTACACTTTTAACATAATATTATTAATTAACACTATAAATTAATTTGCTCCATTGATAACTTTATGAATATGAACAACAAAGGAAGATTAGAATTCATCAATTCTTATAAAGTAACTTATGTAATATCAAATAAAATTTCAATATTGAATTATAATAATTTGTAGTTAAGTATAAAGTTCCAATACTTCAATAGTTTTATTTTTATTTTAAATATTTAATTTTAGAATGTGTTAAATGTTTTAATTGATTGGATAAAAGCTTAAATGATGATATTTAAAATTTGTTTACCACTGATTTTTAGTTTTAACTAAAAAACAATTCAAAATGAGGCATTTCCTAACGTGTAAAAGTTACTGCAAATAGCAATTTCAACAACTAACAAATGAACACAGTATCTCAAGTATGCGACGAATCAAAAATTGGTTGATGAAAAGTTTGACGTACCTACATTTCCCCAGCCCCCCCCAATCAACTTTTTATAATTTTTCTTTGACAGAAATTTAGTACGTCATTAGTATGAATTTGTACGGTCACATTTCGAATTTGTACGACATCGGTTTTCACGGAAAATTGATTTTTCCACGGGAGGGCTGGAGAAACGTTTCCCCAGCCCTCCCATTTTTAAAAATCAACTTTTTATAATTTTTCTTTGACAGAAATTTAGTACGTTATTAGTATGAATTTGTACGGTCACATTTCGAATTTGTACGACATCGGTTTTCACGGAAAATTGATTTTTCCACGGGAGGGCTGGAGAAACGTTTCCCCAGCCCTCCCATTTTTAAAAATCAACTTTTTATAGTTTTTCTTTGACAGAAATTTAGTACGTTATTAGTATGAATTTGTACGGTCACATTTCGAATTTGTACGACATTGGTTTTCACGGAAAATTGATTTTTCCACGGGAGGGCTGGAGAAACGTTTCCCCAGCCCTCCCATTTTTAAAAATCAACTTTTTATAATTTTTCTATGACAAAAATCTAGTACGTTATTTGTATGAATTTGTTAATCAAAAATTATGATTTCTTTCTTCTTATATGATACAATTGTACTATTTAATTTAAACTTTGTAAATCAGGGGCCTGATTTGGGGGGTGATTGGTGCATTTGGTATAAAGTAGGCTCACAAACCGTGCGGTTTTTCCCGGACAGTCCGATTTCGTATAATGGTATTGTCCGTGTCCGGTTCAATACTTAAACCAGATAGGAAATGTCCAGTTTTTGAACATCACATTAAAATTAAGTTTTTTTCATTAAATAATAATTTTATTATCATTTAAATTTGTATAAAACGAGTGAAAAATTGAGATACTTATAAGAACTAAGGCCTTGTTCAAAGTTTATTTTTTTTAAAATTAACTTACTATTTAGACCCATACATTTTATGATTTTACACACACTTGCGTAACATCATGTTTATTTCGATCAACTAATGCGTCAGTTTTACGAATTACTATTTATGATAACGCGTAGAGATCGGTGTAAATAAATTGCGACTCGAAATCTTCTTTCCACATGAAATGCGTCCCAACGATATTTGACGAATACGCGTATTGTGTCCCGACGATATTAAACTACTTCAGGAGTTGCGTTCCAACGTAAAAACATTATTTCCCTTCCCATTTTATACAGACTCTATATCAATAGTAAATTATTACTATCGGTAGAATAAAAATAATGATTTTTGTCGTTGTTATGCAATTAAAAGTAATGCAATATAGTAATTGTAATAAAAAAAGTCTTAATTATATAATTAAAAATTATTAAAAGACTGGTACAATTTTGATCGATACCATTTTCATAAAAAAGTGACGAGTTAATTTGCTATTTTCATACTTGTCATATTTTGTCTGTAAAATTTATATATTTGTGTATTTATTAATGTACATATCGTTATTTATATTACTGTAATTATCGAGTATTGTATTTGAAGTAAGATGATGGTGTCCGGTTTTGAAACTTACATGAGTTGGCAACCTAGTATAAAGTATTATCAATAGCTGATATGATATTTTTGTCAAGATAAATTTAATCTTTTGATTACCTACTAGAGGTCTGCACGGGCCGATAATTTGCATTCTGGCCCGGCCCGGTTATTTTTTAAGTAAGCCCGTGGAGAAATGTTTCCTCAGCCCTCCCATTTTAAAAAAATCAACTTTTTATAATTTTTCTTTGACAGAAATTTAGTACGTTATTAGTATGAATTTGTACGGTCACATTTCGAATTTGTACGACATCGGTTTTCGCTTGCAATACTTAACAAAAGTTTTACAGAAGCACTTAACATAAGTACCAATATACTCATCATTATCGCAAATATCTGTTTTGTGAAAATCATATGTGTATTTCAAATATGTCAATTGGTTCTTAAAATGTTAATCAAATATTATTTAAGTAATTAAAAATTTTTTACAAATAAGTAATTTGAAATTTGAATTATGTTCAAATTACTTTGAATAACATGTAATTAAATTAATATTTAAATACCTACTGATAATAAAGATTATTGATTTAGCATTGCATTCTGTTTGGCTATACATTAATTAGATAATAAGCCCTAAGAATCACGCAAATTATTAGAAAGTTAATTTTTTTAATTTTTACAATAATTTTGTATCCGCACGATGTTATGTTCATTTTATTAATTCTATTTTGCATGCTGAATTCATAACCACAAAATCTGAAATATAATCTGAAAATTCCGCAATTTATGCGCAAAATAATTGCATAAGTACAAAGTGAGAAATTCAAAAATTTTTGCAATATTTTCTCTGCCCTTCAAACGATTATTTTATTTAGTGCGTAGAATCATCGTCCGCAAAATCAAGCAAATTTTCCATAAAATAATGATGTAATGAAAATTGTGATTTTCGCAAGTGAACATGCTAGTGAAATTTTGCTGCTTATTATAAATTTATAACTGAATTTCTCAACAGATTGTCGAAAACAAAAAATATAACTTCTGATTTTCTATTTATGAATTCGTTCACCAAAATATTTAAGGATATTTATAGATTTATGAACAATATATACAAATTTTAAACGCATATTCTTCTGTATATTATGTTACTTATCAGTTATCTATATACTAGTATACTTATCAATATAATTTCTGTGTTTTTTTATGGTGTCCAATTCTATTTTTAAATATTTAAAACCGTATAGCGTATCACATTATTTTTATACTTAAATTATTTATTATAAAAGATTTGTACATTCGTTGACAGTTGCTTGTCTGTTAAACACAGTAAATATTAATATATAATATAATAAAATGGTTGGACGAAAAGCTGCTGTTCCCCCAGCTGATGTAATCAGTGCAGTTTTACTCTTTAAGGACAGAATTTTAATAGACGATGAAGGTGTTAAAAGTAAGTACTAACCTACCTATACACATTTTTAGAATGTTTTAATAAAATAAAATTATATTATAATGTATCAAATTAATTTACTGTCGTGACAATTCGTATCATAACTTATTAGAACACTATTATAGGTATATAATTTATTATATACGTTATTGAAAATATAGGTACACATTCCATAAAATAATCTTTATTTATCATATTATAGTCGTATAGTAATCAT
Organism: Therioaphis trifolii; assembly: GCA_027580255.1. Taxonomy (NCBI): domain Eukaryota; kingdom Metazoa; phylum Arthropoda; class Insecta; order Hemiptera; family Aphididae; genus Therioaphis; species Therioaphis trifolii. The sequence continues at coordinate 48,416,950 of CM050404.1, forward strand.
TTGTTCTGAATCGTTCAAATTCATTTTAGATTCTGAGTGAAACGAATAATGTATTGTTTTTTATTATCCATGTGATCAGTGATCACTATTACTACTCATGTAGTAATAGTGATCTAAAAGTTACGTTGAGTTCTATATCTATAGAAAGAAATTTCGTGTTGATTTTAAGAAAGGTTATTTTTAAAAATGCCTCAATAGCTTACCTAAGTGTAAGAAAAACTACTGAAAATTGAATAAAATCAGTACATTTTACTGTAAACGAGATTTTCATTTAATACATTTTAGTTAATTAACCATAATTCAAAGATTAATTAAGGTAAAGGTAATAATATTTTTGAAAACTTTTGAATTTTTTTGAGCTTTTTATAGATAATTGAAATTTTTGACTTTTCTTAGTTTTTTTTTCTGAAAAGTGGATAAAAAAAATTTGGCTGGACAAAAAGTCTTGAAAATTTAATGCAAAGTTCCTCATAAGAAGTACTTATCGGGATAAAAAAAAAATTCAAAGCGAAATGCACAACTTTTTTTTTATAAGCATAAAAAGTTCAAATTTTTACGAAATATTGAAAAATCGAGAAAATTTGAACTTATTTTTTTCGGCAATGAGGATAAAAAAAAATTGGTTGGCCAAAAAACTTTGAAAATTTAATACAAGGTACTTATCGCTTTTAAAAAAAATCAAAAATCGTTAGTCACAATTTTTTTTTATAAGCATCTAAAGTCCAAATGTTTACGAAATAATTACATGATTGCGTAAAATAACAATTTAGCCTTCAACGATTTTTGATATTTGTTCTTATTCAAAACATATAAGTCGTAGAAACTTGAAACTTTCACCAAATGTTCATATTAAAATCATCAATACGTGGTACAACTTTTGAAAACTTTTAACTTTTTTTGAGATTTTTATAGAAAATTTAAATTTTGAACTTTTGATACCTAGTTTTTTTTTCTAAAAAGTGGATAAAAAAAATTTGGCTGGCCAAAAAATCTTGAAAATTTAATACAAGACTCCTCGTAAGTTGTACTTATCGGCATAATAAAAAAATCCAAAGAGTAATGTACGATTTTTTTTTTATAAGCATAGAAAGTTAATATTTTTACGAAATGAGTAAAAAATCGCGAAAATTTGAAGTTATTTTGTAGTTGAAAATTCATAAAATTTTAAGTATTCAAAACTAAGAATTGTAAATTTGGCACAAAGTTCTCCATACTTTTTCCTTTAATTATCTGTAAAAAAATTTTCTCTGGAATAATATCAAAAATTTTATGAGTGTTTGAAATTAAAATTTTTCCACTTAATCGCGTAATATAACAATTTAGGCATCATTGATTTTTGATATTTGTTCTAATTCAAAAAGTATAAGACGTAGGAACTTAAAACTTTCACCGAATGTTTAGATTGGTATTTAATTTGCAAGATTTTATTTTCAAAACATATCGTTAATTTTTAAGCTATTTATAGACATTTAAAATATTCGATTTTTCATAGATTTTTTTTTTATAAAAGTCGGTAAAATTTATTTGACTCAGCCAAAACACTTGAAAATGTAATAGAAGGTCTGACATAAGTTGATCTAAGTGTGATTCAAAAATAATTCAAATGCATAGTCACGATTTTTTTTTATCAGCGGTTGATGTTCAAAAATCGACAAATTTGTCGAAATCACGAATATTTGCAAATTATTTTGTAGTTGAAAATGAATAAATATTTTTGTATTTAAAGTTAAGAAATGAAAATTTAGTATAAGATTATTCATATTTTTGGCTTACAATAAGTATAAAAAATATAGCGATCGGTTCAATTAAAAAATTTTAACGAGCGTCTGAAACTGGAAATTTTACTACATATATTACAATTTAAGGCTGACATCTGTCAACTATGTTCAGAATCGTTTTTTTTTTTATAATATAAAATAATTCCAAAATCTATCATATAATGCCCAATCTATCAATTCATCTCGTGTATCCTACCCAACTCCTGTGTCCTGTGCTTTTTTTAATATTTAATTAATCTAACTATGATAAAAATGAATAAGAACGGTATACTGTGTAGATGTGTAGATTATCATAAAGTATATTAAAAAAAAGTCACCAATTTTTTAAATTTATAAGGGAGGCGTATGATATTTGGAAATAAACAAAGGAAGCATAGAGTTAAAAAAAAGTTGGGAACCACTGTAATTAACAAAAATTAAAAATTGAATTTCATAAAAACTTCAATTATTTTCAAAGTTCTATTTTTAGCTAAAAATTGAACAATTTTTTTTGAAAATTTTTTCACGGTTATATAACCATTTTGATAATATGTATTAAAAATGTCAAGTTTCTCGCACCATTATTTTTATATTATTAATTAGATAATACTATTTTTGGTTTGATTTTTCTAATTTTTGGAAAAATTATAGGGGAGAGAAACTGCGCAAAGTACCATCTGCATGTGATTTCTAGCATATTGCAAAACTAATAGATCCTTCGATCCACTCAGAGTCTAAAAAGTTAGGTCAACCAATGTATGTTATAAAATTATAAATTGGGTTTCGCTATAAGAATCGTTTTTTCGATACAAATGTATTTATTATTATATAATAAACATAATATGATCAAATCTACATAATCAATTGATAAACCTGTTACACACACACACACACACACACACACACACACACACACACACACACACACACACACACACACACACACACACACACACACACACACACACACACACACACACACACACACACTGGGGAACCTATGCCCAATTTCGTTTAAAATATATCATTTAAAAAGGTAACTATTTTTTAAATTTAAATGTATAAATGTATACCTACATATTTCATACAAACTCTAAACATATTACTTTAGTGATAGTTCCAGCCTCTAATGTAGTGTGGACAGAAATAAGTTCTTATCTTGATTGGCGTGTAAGTAAAAATGCACTTCATACATTTGTACACCAAGGACCAAGGCCGTAGCCGGGGGGGGGGGGGGGGGGGGGGGTCAGGCCCCCCCGAAATTTTTTTTTTTGAAATAATATTGAATAGTTTGAATAGTTTTAAATGCCTACCTATTATATTTGATACGTGTCACTGTGATTACAACACATAAATAAATAAAACGGTTTAACGGTATATTTTATATTTATATTGTGTTAGATAAGCGATAACTAATCTTAATGTACTTTTGTAAAACCTAATGTATACCTACAGTATCTAATCTTAATTATTTTGGTAATCGATGGTCAGTAGAGAAGTATAACATATTTTGTTTATGCCATTGTCAGTAATCACGGAGCCGCACGGATAGACACGACGTTTATTTTTTCGGTATATATCTGTTTTGTTGCATTAAAAGTTCGTAAATTTTTCATTTAAATATCTACGCACGTGGAAATTAATTATTTTTAAAAATGAATAAATCTTCACAATCAAATTTATCATCTTGGATTTCTACCGAGCCGATAGCGAACCTATAATAAACGACGGTAATTTTCGTGCAATTTTACGAATGCGTGTTAAATCTGGAGATTCGGAATTAAAAAATCATATCGAAAGTGCTCCAGGTAATGCACTTTATACTAGCCCGGATATACAAAATGAATTTATTTCGATTTGTGGAAATTTAATTCTTGAAAAAATAGTCAATAGAATAAATAAATCAAAGTGTTTTTCAATTATGGCAGATGAAAGAACCGACATAAGTAAAATTGAACAAATGTCCTTATGTATCCGATATGTAGATATGTCTGCAGATAATTGTAATGAACTTAAAATAAGAGAAGACTTCTTAACATTTGTCCCAGTAATTGATGTTACCGGAAATGGGATAGCATCAAGTATTTTAAATACATTAAACAGTATGAAAATAAATTTAGAACTATTATGTGGTCAAGGTTATGATGGGGCGGCGGCTATGAGTGGCCATTTAAATGGTGTACAAGCTAAAATTATAGAACAATATCCTAAAGCTCTGTACGTCCACTGTAGCGCTCACTCTTTAAACCTGGCACTAAGTCATTCTTGTAAAATTCAACAATTTCGAAATTCTATAGGAACAATTCATACTATTTGTAACTTTTTTAAATCATCAGCTCAGCGTACACAAATATTAAAACAAAACATTCTTAAGTATATACCAGGAACTAATAAAACTACGTTAATTTCAATGTGTGAAACGAGGTGGGTTGAAAACCATGATGCACTCCTAAGATTCATTGAAATGTATTGTCCAGTCTTGTACACGTTAGAAGAGTTGGAAAACCACCATAATAGTGACACTTCGTCTAAATCCTCACAATTACTTAATGCCATCATTAAAAGCGAGTTTGTTATTAGTTTAAACGTAGCAGGTGAATTATTTTCTCTTACTTTGCCTCTTTGCAAAGTTTTACAACAAGTTAACTGCGATCTTTACGAAGCATGTGAACATATTGAAAATATATCAAAAATTTTAATGAAAAAACGAGAAAACGCCAATGAAGAGTTTTCAATTTTATTTAATAAATCTAAAACCATGTTAGAATCAGTTAATAATGAAATAGCTATACCAAGAATTAATTCTCGTCAAACTAAACGTATCAACATTAAAACCAATGATCCCGAAGAATATTTTCGAATTTCAATTTATATACCTCTATTAGACGACTTTATACAAAAACTAAATGAACGATTTAATAACAAGAAAGACTTAATAACAAGCCTGCAAAACGTCATCCCTAAATTTTGTGTCAATAAAAAATATGAAGATATTAAACCTTGTGTTGATTTTTATATTGGTAATTCAAACTCACTAGCTATTGAAACAGAATTTTTGTTATGGCAGACAAAATGGACCCAGATTTTGGAGAAAGAAAGACCATCAAATGTTTTTAACGCGTTGTCCCAGTGCAGTCTAGATTTTTTTCCGTCAATTTCTTATTTATTAAATGTGTTGGGAACTTTGCCCGTATCAACATCAACACCTGAAAGGACGTTTTCAACTTTAAAACGCCTAAAAACGTTTTTAAGAAACAGAACCGGACAAGAAAGGTTAGTAGGACTAGCCCTCATGAGTGTACATAGAGATATTGAAATTGACACTGAAGAAGTTATCAAAAGATTTTCAAATACTTCAAGGAAAATGAAATTAATATAGTTGTATTGTAGTACGTTTTACACATTTTTTTATTTTTAATAATATAACATAATATAACATTTATACTCTACCCCCCCCCCCCCCCCCCAAATATTTTTCTGGCTACGGCCTTGCCAAGGACGTCATGGGATCAAAGAAAAATTAGGTATTTTAAAAGAAAAATGTTTTCGTACTCCAACAGTTTGTGAAACAAATACATTGTACAATACAGGTTTGTAATCAATATCATATTTTTATATTATTACAAGTTGAATTATTCGGCTTCGTCCTAGTGTAAAGTATTTGTGTATCACCTACCCTTCGTCGTACCTACTCATCCACGTCCCATTCCCATTCCTGTATATATTATCTTGTTCACGTTATATACAGGGTGAGTCAGGACTATTTGACTAATGCAATAACTTTGTTTCTATAATTTTTTTATGCTTCAAAAAAAAATGTTAAATTAAAAAACGAATTAAAAAAAAGTTATAACATTAGTAGTATCATACATAGTATAATATATTGATAAGGTTTTATTCATAAATCATAAATCATTTTAATAAATTATAGCCTATCAAGAAAATGTTGTTTAATCCATGAAGATTAATTTTACTTTAATATGTATCTCTGTTCTTACCTCCGTACACCGAACTTATGCTCGTCCCTTTTCCGTTCCCATTCTCACATATCTAGCCGATTTTTCGCAAAATAGTTCGTGTTTCATACATGTATATCCTATTTCGCAATCAATGGCAACCCTATAAAACAACCCAATATTCGAAATTTTTGTTTGCCAAAAAAAAATCTCTGTGTCATCCACCGTAAAGTACTTGTATTTTGACTAAATTTATAGTTTATGACCTAACGGTTTACTATGTTAAGATACATAGACGCGTTATACGAAGCGTTATCTTTTATAATTTGTTTTGTGTTTTATCTACGATATTATACAAGTTGATATATATATATAATGATTGAGAAATACTAAATTGATTTTTACCCACGAAGAATTCTATAATATTCTTTTGATTTCACAATTAATAAAATTACTGTGTAATAGATTACTCGATAGCATGAATTAAATCTTTTTATTTTAAAAATTGAATTCAATTATATTTAATAACTATATGTCATATAAAAATTCTTACAGAAAAATATGTGGTCAATAAAATATTAAGTATAATATAAATAAAATAACTTTCAAACAAATTATTTAATGTTTTGTGTATTCACTATTCAATATATGAGGTATAAAGATCCAATAAAGATCCAAATATTAGTTATTGATTTAAAATAGGTACAAGATAATATTGTAGTACAACATTTTATAAATTCTATTATATTTTATTTATAGTTAAGACATAATATATTTTATATTTTATTTTTATGTTATACTTCAACTGTATATAGAGTATTGATGCAATGTGAATACATCGGCAGTTTTGATCAATCTCACTCGATAAAAAAAAAAGACGGATTATTGGTCCAGTTACAGAAAAAGCATTAAAGCTTATATTAAATGATGGAATATCGTGCGAAACATTTAGAGAGAGAGAAGCTGTTCGACTAATGAAAGCAGGTATATTTTAATTATTTTTATATATTACCAATAATAAAGCTGAAGGGTTTGTTTGTTTGATCACGCTAATCTCTGGAACTATCTGTCAGAATTGAAAAACTATTTTCGCATTTGACAGCCTAATTCTTGAGATAGGTTATAGGCTATTTTAAATCACGCTACGATCATTAAAAACCGAACAAAAAGAAAAAAGTTAGAAAGAACGCTAAGCGAAAACGAAATAATAACGGGGGTGGGTGACGCGACGTGGTGTGTCGGTGACCGACAGGTAAATTACTTCCCCAGCACCCTCATTTTAAGATTTTCGGAAACGGACCCGGGGCTTTCGAATGTTCTTGTTTGTTACAAAAATTCCATCGTTTGTTCTACCCCTTTTTCTGACTTATAATCGATATTCGGATATAACTACTAGGTACTGAATATTCATTAATCATTTTAGTTCATTAAAATTCATTTCTGTAACGTGTGTACATGATGATCCCCAACTCCATTTCACCAGCATGTAAATTTAAAATTTTTGTATTTTAATGTATACCAAAATTTTGCGGACATGTTTTACATATTTGCGGACAATTCAGGCTCGTATTTAGGGGGGGGGGCAGTTGGCAATTGCTCAAGGGTGGCAAATATAAACCAATAGTTTTTTTTAAATATTTTCTATTTTCATTTTTTTTTCCTCATAGAAAATATGTCTTACATCCATATTATAAGATAAAACAGTTTTTTTAGATTCTGAACGAAGTGAAGAATGTATTGATTTTACTATGATGTGTGTTTTTCTTTTTTGTTTTTTTTTTTTTGTGTCTGTGTACACCATAACTTCTCGAAATAATGCTTCAATTTTGAACTTCAGGGGTGGTTTTCGGTAGCAAAACGGATATCGGAGGTACTTTAGAGAGGTGGAAATTTCCAAAAGTTTTCATAAGCAGTTGAAGTTCAAAAGTCGAGAAAATTTGTCGAAATCATGAATATTTGCAAATTATTTTGTAGTTGAAAATGAATAAAAAATTTTGTATTTAAAGATAAGAAATGAAAATTTAGTACAAGATTGTTCATAATTTTTGCTTACAATAAGTATAAAAAATATCGCGATCGGTACAATTAAAAAATTTTAACGAGCGTCTGAAACTGTACATTTTACTACATATATTGCTTAATTTGAATATTACTATATCATTACAATTACTTTAACAAAGATATTAAAATAAAATATATTACAATTATTTAAGGCTGACATCTTCAACTTTGTTCAGAATCGTTTTTTTTTTATAATCTAAAATAATCCTAAAATCTATCCTCTAATGCCTAATCGACCAATTCATCTCCTATATCCTACCCAACTCCTGTGTCCTGTGCTTTTTTTTTAATTTTATTATAATAACCAAGTATTATTTGTACAACTAATTAAAATATACAAACTGTTAAATTAATAAAGTATTTATTTCTGGTTGGCTTAATTTAACCTACTTCATGGGGGGTTAATTGCTTCAATTTTTGCAGACAGTTACCTTTTTACGCAAATAAAAAAGCTGGTGTACCATACATGATTCTGGTGATATGTTGCAAAATTGCAAAATCTTTCCAATCCTACTTTTAAGCATACTTTTGGCAACATTTTGCGGATATTTTTGATGCTTGAGAATTTTTATTTGAGTTTGACATTAATTTTTAGTTTTGAAAATGGAGAAAAGTTTGTGTTTGAGAATGAGATTTTAGTTTCAAGATTGGGTTGTTATATATTTATTTTTATTTTTACATTATTATATAATATGTATTTCAATGTCAAAACCCAATCTCAAAACTCACATCTCATTCTCAAACAATTGAAAGCCCCGGGTCTGGTTCCAAAAATCAAAAGTGAGAGTGCTGGGGAAATGCATCTAAGACCGACAATTTCCACAATGTCAGTTAATCATGAAATACATTTTTAAAAGTTGGTGAGGTTTTATTCATCAGTCATAGAGTGATATAATATTGCCTTAGCAGAACTAAAGAGTCAGGAATGCTTTAAATTAGGGAAGATTATATATAGAGGGAACGCTATTATAATTTAATGTTTTTCTATATGTATTTTAATTAACAAAACGTTTATTCCGTAATTATTTAAACATTATTTTAGGTGAATTGGAACCATCTATTATACCAACAGGCAATGCTTTGAGAGTAGCTAAATCAAAAGACCTTAAGTTAAGACAGAGACATTCTGATCCATTAACTGCTATTTTAATGATGAAGTTAGAAGACACCTATAAGGACTGTATTCATGATATTGGTCTTGATCCTTTCTTTGTTTATATTTATACGCCAGAGTTAATTAATCTTTATCGAGCGTGCTCAAGTAATTCTACTAATCCATCATTAATTATAGACGCTACAGGTACTGTTGTAAAAAAATTTTCCAAACTTTCTCTTATTAAAACTCAAACATTGTATCTTTATGAAGCTGTAGTTCATGATGATATTAGAAATCACACTTTTACAGTTTGTTGTATGATATCCGAGAGACACGATAACATTGCTATCTATCACTGGCTCTCAAGATGGCTTAAAATTGGAGTTCCACCTCCAAAAGAGACATGTAGTGATATGTCTCTTGCATTGTTATCAGCCATAGTTCGTGCTTTTACACAATATTCGTCTCTTAATGATTACATTAATGCTTGTTCATTATTGACATTACAAAATGCTTCGAAAGATAGCTTTTTAATTCCAAGGTGTTTTATTAGAATCGATGTTGCTCATTTTGTAAAAAATTTAACAAAATGGCTTCCATTTAAAACTGTTTCAAAAAGAGTAAATTTTTTTTTTATTTAGTTTATCTCAGAGTAATATGCTTAATTATAAAGAGCGAAAAGCCTATCGGAAATAAGATCACTGATTTTATCTATATTTGTGGTTGCTTCGAATGAATCTACTGGACATAATATAGAAACAAATCTAGAAACACCATGTTTATGCCATAAAAATAAATTAATCGAAGCAGCTTCATTTGGATTTATACATGTGGAACATGAATTCAATAATATTTTTTCAGAATCAAACAATGTAGGTGACAAAGTAGACAATATTCAGGAATATGATGATGTTCAAAGCGATTTAGAACAAACCATAAATCCCTTTACATGTTGGGTTAATACGATAGAGTCGGATAGTCGTAAATACATGGAAGTAGGAAATGATTTAAATCCCTTATATTTACCAGAAATCATTCCACTTTTTAAAAAAGAGATTAAAATGTTACCGCTTTGGTCTGGAATAATGATACCAATATTCGGTTATGGTAAAGCAACTAAATCTTCAGCTGCTGTAGTCTATGTTTCAAAAAATAAAAAATATAACATTTAAAGACATCGAACTCCCTACGAGTCTTGAAACCTTTATCGAACGCCGAGTATCATCATTAAAGGGCAGTGCTTTGTTAAAAAATATTGAACCCCTTAAAATAGAAACAAATTCAGAAAAAACTGTACCAACTGTTTCTAAACGTTTATTTTGTAGTTCTGGTAATCTCCAAACAAATAATTCTTTGCTTGAATGCTATGAGCCGATTAACAATATTTCTTTTCGTGAAGTTGATGAAGATACCATACAAGTATGTAATAATCGTTATCCAACACCAACTAATAAAATACAATGTCATGTAAAAGAATTTCCGACAAAAAAAACACAGAATAGCGTCATTGTATCCAAAGTTAATTCAGAAGAAGAGGGCAGTGATCAATCCATAAATTCTGAACAGACCATCGACTCTATGTCGAAAACAGTAACTGAACCGCATGTAACAAATCTACAGAATAGCGTTACTATACCGAACAGTAGTTCAGAAGAAATGGATAGTGACCGATCCATGAATTCCAAACGATCCAGGGAAAATATCTTAAAACTTAATATTGAATCTAAAGAAACAAAATTACAAAAGTTTATTAAAGATGAAGATACAGCAATTGAAAAATGGAGTAGAAAAAGTCAAAGAAAAAGAAAATCATACCTGACTCCAAATGCATATCTAAAACATTTAGATTTAAATGTAAAAAAATTAAATAAATCCTTACCATTATTAAAAAATGGATCCAGAGCAGAGGATTTAAAAGCACTAAATATTAAAGGATATGGTAAAATAATTCTCACTAATACTTGTGCGTTTGATACTGCTGTATCTCTGTTAATGGTTGCAATGTGTGATAGTGATAAGTATTTAACGGAACTAAATCTTCTACCGGAAAATAATTTCATTGCCTTTGTAAAAACGATACTGTGTAATGAAATATCAGTAAACACTTCCAGAAAAAGAGCTGAAATTATAATATAAAAACAAGCCCCTCCACAAACGCCCTTAAAATACAACCAAATGTTAGTGAAATGTGAAATGACTTTCAACAGCTTATTGAAATGTGTTATTCCTGAACTTCCAACGATTCGTGACAAAACTATGTGTCCTAGACATGAATGCAAAGAAAAGTTGAATCTGTATAGCCAAATCACATATATCTATGATGGTAACTTTGACAAACTTGAAGAAAGTATAAATCAACGATTACAGCAAATTATGAACGCATGCACAAATAATATTGGTGAAATGAAATGTAACAAATTAAAAACATTAATTCCAACAATATCTAAAGAACATATTTTTATAGAAGTGCTTCACAAAGTTGAAAGTAATGTATAAATATGATCACTATTATTATACAGTTTAAGTGTTTAGTGTTTTATAATACACTTCTTTTCTCCATTAGGTATTCCTTTGTTTTTTGTTTTAATTTTTAATTATTTAAAATACGAGTAGATTTTTACCAAAAATTTAATTTGTATTCTTTATATTACAATATTTTTTTAGATTCTGAGTTAAGCGAAGGATCTTATGGTTTTACAGTGATGTTTATTTATACTTTTTTCTTTTTTTTTCTGTTAACACTTTTTCGTATAGAAATCCTGGACCAAAAGTTTCGTCCAGCAACTTAATTGAGTAAACTGAGTAAACTGAGTAAAATTGGTAAAAATCCACCGTAAACGTGATTTTCACTTATCTGTTTTTAGTTATTTAGGTAGTCATAATTCTAAAAATATTGGGGCTAGGAACTTTAAAATGTTTTCCTATATCAAAGACATATTTCTTTACATTGGAAATAAATTTTGTTTGAAAAATCATGTTTGAAAAAAATCTGAAAAAATTGGTTTTACGTAATTGAACATATATATTATGGTCAATGCTTAGAGATACATTATTTCAAATATATTAAAACAGTGATCAAGTACTTTCACATTCACATTGAACCTTGTGATTTCCATATGAAAATATTAAAATGTAGTGTAATTCCATTATTTTTGTAATCGAGTGATATTCTGATTAAATAATTCTTAAAATAAAAATAAAACAAAAGTTATTAAAATTTATATAATCTGTCCGATGATCATTTAAACCGATGTCCGTTTGTAAAAATACATCGATATTTTATCATTGCTCAAATAATGTTCAATTCACTATTTAGTAAAGTTAACTTTATATTATTCAGTTTTTATTCAATCGGATAAACTTTCACATATTTATTTTTGTTTCAAATAAGCAACATTTCAAGGCCAATGTACATATTATGTTATGTAAAAATGAATAGTCTAAAATAATAACTGTATTGATGTTTAGTTATTTACAACTAAAAAACTATTAAACTAAAATTCGATATTAAAAAATTAACATATTCAAAAAAACAGGCTCCAAAAAAAAAACTTTTACTTAATTTTAAATCCAAAAATATTATACTGCCGTGAATAATGTTGAAAATACGGACAAATATTCAAATACTAATAAAAATGTTTGGAAAAATTTAATGTTAACATTACTTTGAACTAAACAAAAAATATATAAAATTTTACAGTAAAAAAGAGTCTTACAGAAAATTAATCACCCAGTGCATGTGTTTAAAATTAAAGTTAATTTATTTATATTACTTATTAGAATCAACACATAAGTGCATAAATAACATCGTTGATGCATATTGAACTTATATTTTATTCGATATTAATTGTTATCATTTTTTAGATTCAAATATTAATGGATCAGTGAACATAAAATTATCTGATATTCCTTCGATAATCAATATTCAAAATATATTTTATGAATTAAGAGGTGTTTGTGCATTCAGCGGTGGAGACTTTTCAAGTATCGGTCATTACAAAGCGTTCTGTAAAAGAAATCAGAATAATTGGGAACTTTTCGACGATTTAGAATTGAAATCAATACCGATAAAAGAAAACACTGAAGTACAGTGTGAGAGTATTTTTTATACAGTTTAAAATTAGTAAATTTAATGTGTACTTATATATATTAAGTTTGTATATTTTAAAATTACAAAGGTTTTTATAGTTTAAAAAGTTTTGTTTTATTTAAATTTATAATAAAATTATATTTTAATGTTTTATTACATAACAATTAGATGCGTTATTTCAGAATTTATAGAGAGAGGGAAAAGTACCCATCAGCCTGTTTAGTTATTTTCAATCACATAACATACTTTTATTTCTTTATTTGGAATTTACAATCTGTACACTTGGCACAATAAGTAAATGTGATATTTGACATTCATATGGGTTTAGTACAAAAAACAAAATTAATGACTAAAATCACATTTTTTTTTTTATTTATTTAAAACAAGATAAAGATGTCAACCATTGATGACACTCAGACTTGATTTTGTTTTTTTTTACTTTTTTATGTTATTTTTACAAGTACATATAATGTATTTTTGTGAGGATCAATGTGGAGATTAGTTTGAAGGAGATAGGAGGTCACGCCACCATTTTCGTTTAAGTCGTCTAGGTGGGTTATCAGGTATGAAGGAGACTGCTAGATTAAGAATCAATGGATTGTTGTTGGATGAGAGAAGGTTGTGGAAGCATTTATAGTAAATTTTGGCTTCGTCCTGTATAGATTTAAGTTTGAGATCAGACAATCAGAGTGAATAGTGAAGTTTCAGACATAGAAAGGGGCGTTTAGAAGTTTTCTTAGAGCTAGACATAATGCACATTTTTTTTCATAGACATTCATGTGCGATATATATATATATATATATATATATATATATATATATATATATATATATATATATATATATATATTATATATACATAACATAACAAAACAGTGACCAGCTATAGGTATCATCATCGATATTATTAATTTAAGTCATAAATACCTATAAAAACATAAATTATTAAAACATCAAGCATAATATTACTTTTTAGTTTTTTATAATAGTACCTTCATGTTTTGTTAAAATGAAGCAATTTCAAGCATGATTTAATGTGTATTAGTCTTATAAAATTGAAGAAAAGTAAATAATAATACGGTATTCGGTATATTAAGTTTATAATTAGGTACATTAAATAAATAACATAATATAAAGCATTAATTTTTGCTAATATAATATTAATTGCAATTTGCAATAGTTAAAAATAAAAATGAAAAAATAAAATAATGCACGTATTGTTATAAAACATTATAAAAATATTCTATATTAATCACAAAGTCACACTGCAGTATTGCACTCCAAAAATCAGATTAAATTAGCTGATTAGCAGCTACTGTCATGGATAATAATTTAACTAGGTAGGTACTAGGTAACCAAAAGATTAAATTTATCTTGACAAAAATATCATATCAGCTATTGATAATACTTTATACTAGGTTGCCAACTCATGTAAGTTTCAAAACCGGACACCATCATCTTACTTCAAATACAATACTCGATAATTACAGTAATATAAATAACGATATGTACATTCATAAATACACAAATATATAAATTTTACAGACAAAATATGACAAGTATGAAAATAGCAAATTAACTCATCACTTTTTTATGAAAATGGTATCGATCAAAATTGTACCAGTCTTTTAATAATTTGTAATTTTATAATTAAGACTTTTTTTATTACAATTATTATATTGCATTACTTTTAATTGCATAACAACGACAAAAATCATTATTTTTATTATACCGATAGTAATAATTTACTATTGATATCTGTATACTATTGAGTCTGTATAAAATGGGAAGGGAAATAATGTTTTTACGTTAGAACGCAACTCCTGAAGTAGTTTAATATCGTCGGGACACAATACGCGTATTCGTCAAATATCGTTGGGACGCATTTCATGTGGAAAGAAGATTTCGAGTCGCAATTTATTTACACCGATCTCTACGCATTATCATAAATAGTAATTCGTAAAACTGACGCATTAGTTGATCGAAATAAACATGATGTTACGCAAGTGTGTGTAAAATCATAAAATGTATGGGTCTAAATAGTAAGTTAATTAAAAAAAAAATAAACTTTGAACAAGGCCTTAGTTCTTATAAGTATCTCAATTTTTCACTCGTTTTATACAAATTAAAATGATAATAAAATTATTATTTAATGAAAATAACTTAATTTTAATGTGATGTTCAAAAACTGGACATTTCCTATCCGGTTTAAGTATTGAACCGGACACGGACAATACCATTATACGAAATCGGACTGTCCGGGAAAAACCGCACGGTTTGTGAGCCTACTTTATACCTAATGCACCAATCACCCCCCAAATCAGGCCCCTGATTTACAAAGTTTAAATTAAATAGTACAATTGTATCATATAAGAAGAAAGAAATCATAATTTTTTATTAACAAATTCATACAAATAACGTACTAGATTTTTGTCATAGAAAAATTATAAAAAGTTGATTTTTTAAGAATGGGAGGGCTGGGGAAACGTTTCTCCAGCCCTCCCGTGGAAAAATCAATTTTCCGCGAAAACCGATGTCGTACAAATTCGAAATGTGACCGTACAAATTCATACTAATAACGTACTAAATTTCTGTCAAAGAAAAATTATAAAAAGTTGTTTGGGGGGGCTGGGGAAATGCACATCAGAATTTCCTTTTATCTGGTAATCAATCTTATGAATTTTATACAGATACCTACATCGAGATTTTCTGTATAAGATAGGTATTTAAAAATTTTGAATTTAATTATTTTATTAGGCAATTAAAAATCACACAAATTAGTACCTACTACAAACAATTAATTAACAAAACAACTATTTATTGTTGAACATACAGTTTTATTATAGGTACTTTGTACTTTATGTTGTACTGGTATATGTGTAGCTGGGTTGGTAAATGTAATGATTAAGTATTTTTGATTAAAGTTTAATTGTTAGGTAATAATTTGTTCCCTATTATATGCTCTTAAGGGATTTTTATCTTGAGTATTTAAATGAGAATAATTCAAAAACTACTTGTTCAAATGTTGCTTTTAATATATCAAAATGCACAGAAAGTAAACTGATTTAGATTTCTGGTATAAAAAAAGAGAGTTCCATTTGAAAAAAAAAAATTGTATCGCCATAAATCATTGAGGTGACATGAAAATTAAAAATAATGGAAAATGTAATTTGAACATTCTAAAAAAAGTCTGAATTTTTACTGCCAAAAAAAGGATTGAGCATGCTTAAAAAAACCACCCTATATAATAAGTAAGTAGTATGGTTTTATATGTTCTGAGTCCATTTGAGAAGCCAAATTTTATCGGTTTGGCGGGCGATTTCTACCTATTTTTTAGTGTGTAATTATTTTGATCAAAAAAATGCATGTATGTTCTGAGTCCATCTGAGAAGCCAAATTTTTCCGGTTTGGCGGGCGATTTCCACCTATTTTTTAGTGTACGATTTTTTTGTTCAAAAAAAAAGTATATATTTTTTAGCTTCATTTGGCTTCTCAAATTTTTACCAGTTTAGCGGTTAAATTCCACTTTATTTCACCGTGTAAAAAATAAAACAACATTTTTTTTAAAAAAAATTTACACGCTATTTTTATTTCACACAAATAATTCACATACTTAAAAATATACACACAATTATACTTCACACACATGATATCCACAAAACACACAAAATTTTATTTTACATATTTTTATTTTAAGTATACAAATACTTTTTTATAAATATAATATACTAAGACAGTCATTTTAAAAAAAAATTAAGATAATACATTTACACAAGTTTTTTTACTTCTCTGCTAATAGGTACATATTCTACAATACGATCATGTATTAAAAGACAATAAGCACTTACACCATCTAGATTTTCCAAAGCTTCAATTTCTATACTAACATCAACAGTAGAAGCTGTACCTGAATCGTTCTGTTTTGAAGTATCTATCACAACAATCGGTGCCTTAGACTCAAAAGTAGCTGGACTTAATATTGGTTTACCTTCATTTTTACCATAATACGATTCTTGAAACGATGCATACATATTATATAGTACTGCATAATTTTTTCTATCAAAATTCAAGTTTAAATTATCGTACGGATAAACAACAGAATTTAGCATAACTTTAATGTTAGTTATTTTACAATGTTGAAAAAAACTAGCATCAACTCCAATATTGTTTTTCTGGTTTTTCTGTAAACCTATTATAATATATCGAGGTTTTTCTAATTTTGAGGTAGTTTTTAAATTCCAAACCACGTTTTTAGTTTTACCGAGCTCGGGGTATTCATAAGTTTCAAATGATCTGAATGGAATAAACAAACTTTTACCTTTTTCTACGATTTTCATTAACTTTAACCGTTCTGAATCATCTACAGTAACATGCGGGATTTTCCAAACTACTTTATTGAGTGTTATAGAACCGGTTGTTGCTGAATTAAGTGCTTTAGTATGTAAACTATTTAAATCATTATTACATCTCGTTAAAATTAATTCTATACGAGCATTTATCAATATTTTTTTTAAATCTTCAAAAAACCCCAGCCAATATTTTAACGGTATACAAAAACTAAATTTTCCACTATCATTCACTATACTACTATCTTGTAAAATCCAACCTGCATTATGATAACTATAGTAATTGTTTAAAGTACATGATAAATATGCTTTTAAAGAACTGGTTATTCCGAGTACACGGGTTCTATCAACTTCTACACCATTAATCTCTAATCGGACTTGATCAAATAGAAACGATAATCCATTATTTGATAAATTTACTTTGAGTGGATCTTCTATTATAGCCTCCATAAAAAGGAAACTTTCATGCAAATACGGATATACATCTGTTTGTTGAACCCCAATTCGTATTTCATCGTTAGGTTTAAACGAATTTGTATACGGAATGTATGAATGATATTCAATTTTACTAATTTTCGAATCTGTATTATAATTCGAATCAATATCTAAAATATTACTATCAGGCATTTTGTTTTAATTTGAATCCTAACTGTTTTAATATTTGTTTGCTTTTACGAGTTAATTTTATATTTCTTGGTTTTCTTTTCGATACTTTTGATGGTAATTCTGTTGAACAACTGATCGGTTTGATTGTCTGCAACTGCTTTATATTCTTAAATATTAAACCCATTTTTTCAAGATTTACAATGTCTAATGTGTAACACAACTGTTATTTTCTCTTCGAAATTATGAATAGGATTATTTTCTTGATCAACTAAACTGATATTTATAGTATTGATAACTTCAGTATTAAGTTTATAATAAATTAAATTTGTTGGTGACTCGACTATTTTAGCACCCGACCTTTCACGAGGAAAAAATTCATAAATCGAGTGAGATTGTATACCATTATCGAATGAACCATTTGCTATATTACACAAGACTTTTATAGAATTAACAGCGTTTATATCAATATTTTTCGATGCTCTAAAATGTGTAACACCTTCATTTCCATACAATTTCTTTTTAAAACCTAATAGACTCGCTAGACTGTTTTCGATTGTGAAATCTACTGGATAGTTACAATTAATTACACATTTCATACGAGTGACATCAGTGTTCATAGTAAAATCTATAGGGTCATAATATTTTTTATTATTATCCATTACACTGTTTATACGTTCATTATCTTCATGAATTTTGCTAGAAATATATTGTGTGATATCTTCAATCTCGTAACAGCCAAAAGGGAGTTTAATATCTAAATTATGTGTAGGTGTAATAATTCGAATATTGTTATTCGTCTCGTTCACGTTCGGAAACGTATTATATGTGTGTAAGCATAACATCGCAATTTCTGAGTTTCCTCGTAAATTTATTGCTGGGAAATAAGTTGATGACAAAGATGTCATTTTACCGGACAAGCTTACAGTAATTGATTCGTTCATATCACCGTTTTTTAAGATTTAATAGGTCTAATATGTAGTATAATCGTTAACTGTCCGTCAGAGTTTTTAATAGGATTATTGTTCTCATCAACTAAATCA